>ML777912.1:3112381-3176641 GCA_009831015.1 Picea engelmannii
CATAAATTTTGAACACGGCAGAGTCGTCGGTATTGAAATTTGGGAGAAAGATTCTCGCAAGACAAATTCCACGTCACGGGTGCAATTAGTGAGTATTCCGACTTTTGCTAAACCTTCATTTTACCGGCGGGCAAACCCCAGTGAGAGGTCTGTGGCTATAGCTGACTTGTGATGTATGAGCTTTTAACAAACTCGCAGATTTGACTTATCGAACGGTGTAGGCTTCTCGAAAATCTAGAGAGTGATGATCTGTTGGATGGGGTTGACCGTACACGATCAAGTGGGGCAGGGACGTGATAACGTAGGTCCAGCCCCAAACGATATAATTTAATTTAATTTAAAGGTTGTTTTTTACATTTTAATTTTAGATGTGATAACATGTCACAACTTTCTTGACGATGATTAAAGTTAACTAAGATCGAATTGGTATGAATTGGTCTGTTTCTCCATTTTAAGAGAATAAATAATTACTTACAAAATTTGGTTGTAAGTTTTTCAATGTGAATTGACATACATAATATATATATATAGATATTAAAATAATATAATATAATAATTTTACTTTTTACTTTTAGATTTTACCGTTTACAAATAAAAATAAATAAAAACGTTTTATTCTCTTTGACAACTTACAACTTACAAAATTAGTCCAAAACTTTGGATGTGTTGATATTTCTCATCCATAAAACATGTAAACGAGTGGGTCCCAATTCATTCGAGAAGATTGAACTTAAAGTTTTAGGGAATGTAGGCGACCAGCCATAAAATAAATAATTTTCATGTGTCGGAAATTTCGATTAAGTAGAATATAATATATCGTATCAATGACGCGAAGCATAATTCTGGTCATCATACTTTTATGAGTATGATGCGCCTCACATCTGCTATACGAGCGATATCTAGCTTTTATATTTAAAGTGTGTAATAAGCCAAAGTGTTTCTGTGCGTGGTTGATTAAATCTGGAAAACGTGGAGGTCAGATTTTGCACGGGAAAATAAATAAATAAGAGTTTGAATGTGTAGGTTTTTACCATTATTATTTTTTATTTTTTTTATTTAATATTTTATTTTAATACTAATATTTTATTATAATTTATGCTTAATATTATATTTAATTATAATAATATTTCATAATGTTTAATTTCATTTTATGTTTTTTTTAATTATTATTTATTTTCTTTTAAAATAAAAATTTTATTAAATTTTTTATTTTTTATTTTTTATCATTGTAATGTTTTTCATAACGGTTATTTATTAGTCTCTACAGTAGGCATAGAGGGACTATAGTGATGGATAATTCGTTGACTACATATTAGTTTGTTTTTGGACCATAAATATTTGCATAATACCTTTTGTTGGAGCTAGGGAACTAAAAACATAGATTTTTATATAATAAAAAGTACCATATATCTACTGACCTGATTGGATAAGAGATTGGAGGTCTTATTGCCGGCTTCGCTATTCCCAATGTTTTATATGGGAACATATCCAAACTTTTTATCATATGCAGTTTTTTTGAATCATATATTTTACCTATGTATTGCTTGAACGTGGATTAATGCTAGCATTAGTTCGAATGCTTGTATTAACATTTTCTGCTTGCTAAATATATCCTTAAGTTTTTATTTGTAGTAATCATATTTATAGTGATCGATAATTCCAAAGTTTATAACATCCTTGGCACATGTATTTGTATTGAAATGTATTGACACTTTTTTTGAGGTGCTTGAATAGGCTTGACATCTTAAATGTTTACATGACGCAAGGTCCTCCAACAGACCTGACAACTTCAATCTTTGCATATTGCGAGGTCCTTAGACAGCCTGACAAACTTAAATGTTTATCTAAATATGCTTCTCGAAGTACATTTTTCCTCGAAATTTTCCATACAATGTTGCGGTGATTTTTTACAATATTGTTGTCCACCGCTAGTTGAATAAGCATTATATCTTTCATCCTTCTTCTAGCCTTTAAATGCAATTTCGTCATCGTTGAATCTACATAAATTGTTTACTTGTTCAGTGAGTGCTTATTCTTCGTTGGTTCATTGGTTGCTGCTTGTTTTTGTTGTTTGGTTCACAATTCGACCTGCGCTTCTGTCTTTCATCATTTCGGAGTAAGTTTCATGCCATAGTTTTATTTTCTATTCCTTGTTTGTTGTTCAGTGTTTGCAGTTTGCAAGTAAGAATGTTTTCTTATTTCTAGTGGCATGCTCGTTGTATGTTTCTAGTTCCTTCTATGCTTCGGCTACAATTTTGTAATCATTGGAGATACATATGTTGTTTACTGGTTCAGTGGTTGTTGCTTGTTCGTTGGTTCTTGGGTTGTTGGTTGTGTTTGTTTGGCTCGGATTTACGCTTTGGGGCCCTGGGGTTGCAGTTCGTCTTGTTCTTGTTTTCTCGTTGGTTTGGTACTTGTTTTTTTCTTTTGTTTGATTAGGCCTTGCAGGATTGGGGTCCAACGCCGATGGTTGATGCTAGTTTTTTTTTTTTTGGATTATTATTGTTTTTGGGGCGCTTTACGGTGTTCATCCACTACACCCACGAGTCGACATGCAGTTGTGTTATTTTCCTTGTCTATCGAGGTTGATATATGTTCTTCTGTGAGATTTTGCTGGTGCTTCAGTGCTGGCATGAAAGAAAATACTTGCATGCAAAATTGTTCGAGAATTACATGTGAAATTGCAATATCCACTATTTTTTTGTTAAAATAAAGCATATGCAGGTTGCATTTATAAATCATGTATGATCAGATGTGCCCATATGACATTACATGTTCTTTGTCCTCTACCCAGACTAGTGTGCCCACGATACAACTTGTCTTGTACTTGAGATCTGATATGTACAACAAAGATTCTGGAAAATTATATTTGGATGTCTGGAAGCATATCTGGCTAGTTTTCCACGGAAAATCAAAATCTTATATCGTGGGCACATCAGTCTGTGTAGAGGATAAAGAACATGTATTTCCATCGGTGGAAGCATATTTAGATACTTTGTCATGGAAAACCATAAATCGTTTAGCTACGACCATACAATTTCGTGATATTTTGTGGCTCTTAATATATTTTGCGTAGGGAAAAAAAAATTACACATTTACAACTATGGATGGAGAAGCGCAAAGGTTCATGTTTTTGCCTATATTTTACACTATTCATTGAGTCTCTTTTACTGTATGTACATATTACCTCTTCTCTGGTGCATACCAGCTTCCATTCATGTTCATTGTGTTTTGTGCGTTCCAACATTCAAACAAATAGAATAGCTGGAGAAAACGATAGAGTCTTGACTGCATCGGTTGAAGAGGATATAGAAAGGTGCATGCTTGTACAATTATTTCATATTGCGTTGTTATGTATTTCGTTTATTGTCTGTATATGTGTTAACCTAGTTTATTATATGTAGATGTTGCGTGCCTTCCTACATGATAACTTATCTTCATTACATGCCTTCCTGCATACTAACCTACTCCATGTCCGTTGTGTTTTCGCTGCATTGCTACATTTAAACAAACAAAATGGCTAGAGATGACGATAGACTCTTTCGTGGGTGAATAGCCATGTTTCTCTTTCTTTTACATGCTTGTCTTCATTATAACTTATCTTAATTGTATGCCTTCCTACATACTAACCTACTTCATGTCCGTTGTGTTTTTGTTGCATTGCTACATTTAAAAAAACACAATGGTTGGAGAGGACGATGGACTCTTTGGCAGGTAAATAAACCTATTTCTCTTTCTTTTACATGTTTGTCTTCATACTAACTTGCCTTCTTATCCATTTCATATTCGATGTTGCTACCTTCGAAAAAACAGGTTGGTCAGACAGGAAGATGAATTGTTGTGTGCAACAGTAGAGGGTCTTGTGGTACAATCTTCTAAAAGGTATACCAACTATGCTGGTAAATTAAATATACAAAGTGGGTGCAGGCATATAATATTAGACTTGAAAATGATGTCTTGGAAGAAATCGGCCCTTTCTTCCCTCCCTATTTCTACTTTTTCCATATTCCATTATCCCTTTTATTTTTTAATTGATCTGCTTAGTGGTTTTTCTGAAAATGCCTTGGTGCGTCGGTTGGTGAACTAATGGTTTCACATCTATGGTCATGCTTCTACCTTATTCCATAGTTACCCACTTTGTCGATTGCGGGTGTCGGGCTGGCAGGTTCAAGATTTCTCCTTTGGCTTCTGGGGATCCGTGATATACATATTGGCCATGGTGCCCTGCCCTCATACCCTGTTTACTGTTACACATTTTTCCAGTTAAAAAATTCAGATGCATACAATTTTACGGTTATTTAGTCCTTCTAATGGAAAGTATACAATGCATATGATTGTTTAGTCTTTATGTTCATCTGAACATGCTTGCATCAGAAAAAGTTGGAGTAGTGACATGGGCATGAGCAGTCAGTCATCCCAGACATCAGCAGACCGACAAGGCCAAAGGTAAAGATGAATACACTCTGCTCTTACTATGTTTACCAAACAAATATCCTCAGTTGTATATTCATCTATGGCATGGTGAATATGTTGATGTCATCTGCAATACATGGTTTGTAGTTCACAAGAAGTGTCAAAAACTACAAGGGAGACGCCAAATGTACCGCATGTTCCGCAGACTAAGAGGCGTTGTTGCAAAACTTTGGCTCCATAGTTCATCGAAGCTATGCGTGTACTTGTGGATTTATGCCAGTGAAAGAAGAATACAAAAAAAAAATGCACACTACCATTCACTTTAATTTTCCTGTTCAAAAATTGCCACCACATCTAGAGTTGTAACACCCAAAGTACTATCAATAGAGGGCTTGAACAGTCGTTGAACTGGACAAGTGTTCGTCGGGGACATAATGGTCATCTATAGCACCTACTTGGACAAGGAAAACAAATGTAGATCCATTATGCGTGCTGACATGACAGACAAGGAGGCCATGATGATAGTGACACTGACTATTCCTACACAACTTGTCCAGAAACATGCAGAAACGATATTGCCAGGTAATGGGATATCCATTACAAATTTTAATATATTGCCCAAAACAATATATGACCGTGGTGATTGTAATCGAATTATTTCGCTCAACAAAACAAGTGTTGTGGAAAAAATTCTCATTTTTTGTTCAGAATATCATTTCATCCCAGATGCGACAATCTGCCAGCTTTCACAGAGCACTAATATTTACCCAATTAAAACTATTGGCACAGTTGTAACACTAGCGAGAAAACTTGGCTCACAACGAATTCTCCATATAAAGGATGGAGAGTCAGACATCGACAAGGAAATGGTATCTCTTTTCATATCCAGTTTTGTCCTTTACTTTTGCATGTGCATGTATCTCAGGTAAGTTACACAAATATTGCACTGTTCCATGTTGTAGCTGTAATTGTTCGATACCTATTCAAATTTATTTTCATCAATGGAGAAGAAATTGCATAAAGGGAAGATTCCACTTATGCTCTTCAAAAATATAACAAAGAAAAGGGATGTTAGAGAAATGATCTTTTGGACAACCCACCCAACGTTTGTAACAAAGTTGCGAGCAGATATAGTACAGGATATGAAGAAACTAGCTAGCTCTACAACTGTTGTACGTATACATCCACAAAATCATCCTCACTTTGCTTACACAAATAGCATTCAACAAATTTATGTGGCCTATTTTATTTATTTTTATTTTTTTAAGGGGGGGGAAGGTGCAATTGTGTATTATATTGTTCAATTTATTAATTCCTATGCTCGCATTCCCAGGTTGAAGGTGTTTTAGTTGCATCCAATGCGTACTCGACCCCCTTTGAAACTGTATATGTAAAATGAAACTCTCCTGCTTCTGCCTTCGATTTGATAAGTGATGATATGATTGATTGTCTACGATGTGGTGAAAAGTGTCCATATATATATGGACATTGCCTCAATGCTACCACCTGAACCATGGGAAACACAATCGTGCATTGTATGGTTAGGCAGCCTCTGTTACAAAATGTGCTTCCGAAGTTGGCAGAATTGTCGTATGAAATGTATCTACAGAAAAAGGCAAACAATCTCTACATGTTGCGGGACCTTTGGATACACAACAAATTCACCTTTAATGAGGACAATGCAATTTTTCATATCGACTGAAGAAGGGAAAAAATATATATATCAAACTTTGGAAGGAAACGAAAAATAACTCATGTTTCTCTGTAATATTTCTTCAACAATGAACATCCAGATGAATGTTCATCAAACTTGACTACTTGGGATTGCATGCGCATAAGATTGTTCGGTCCAAAAATGGGAAGCATGGTAGCAAGCCCCATATATCCCATGGCCCCGGTTATTTTCTACTGGGAACATGTACCAGATGTAATAGAAAACAAATGCGGCGACGTCTTTTCTTTGTATATCAAATTGTTTGATGCAAAGGTCAATGCGACTTGCTCTATGGAAGCTTCTAGGAACTTGCTTGCGGGTTGTTTGGAGTTTAGTTGGTTCTTACTTGTATGCTTCGTCTGTCAATTTGTATATTGTGGAACTTCGACTGTTGTTTGGAGGACACAGAACAATAGAATTGAATTTTTTAGCCAGCTAGCCCGCAAATTCGCCCGATAATTTCTATGGCTCTGTGACGCAAATGTAGTATGTGGCTTGTTTTAGCATTTTTTCTTAATCGATGAACTTGGTAAAATCAATCTCCTAGAATAATTTCAAATCAACGAATATATACTGTGCGAAGTGAAATTCTGCTATCATATCAACAAGAGGCTCTTAAAATTCAAATTGGTTGTTGTTATGCTTGCGGTCATAGAATTTTAAAAAACTATCTTTTGTTTTCTTAATTTTTTTTAAAATAAGCGATTTAACACCCTTTGATAATTTTATGTAATTAAATTGTACAATATAAATGTTTAATATTAATAACTTAGTATTTGAAAATAATGTTTTTAAATAATGTTAGATAGGATGACCATTTGTAAACAATCGCAATCTTGAGCCCGCCAGTCCTGGAGTCCTTCTGTCAATTGTATGTCGCGGAACTCCGAGTGTTGTTTGGAGGGCACAGGACAATAGAAGTGCAATGTTGAGCCAAAGAGCCTACAAATTCGTCTGTCAAATTGTATATCATGGAACTCTGGGTGCTATTTGTAGGACACAGAACAATAAAGACTCAATTTTGAGCCCGCCAGCCTCAGAACCCGCGATCCAAAAAGTGGCTAAGTATGGAATGAGGGATCCATACATGCTCTATAAAATCTCATGTCCATACTTTATGCAAGTACATGTTTAGTATGTATTGCTCGTTTCTCGAAAAATTTCTAGGTATGGAAATTGGCGGATGCACGTGTTCAGATTTCCACCTACTTTAATATCATTAGCCTGACCGACTGCTTCCCTGTTTCAAATTGTACAAACCTTCTTATCTAATTAAATTGTGCAATATCAATATTTAGTATTAATAATTTAGTATTGAAAATAATGATTTTAGATCATGTTAGATAGTTGATAGGGATTAACATCCGTAAACAATGACAATCTCGAGCATGCCAACCCTGGACTCCGTCTATCAATTTGTATATCGTGGAACTCCGAGTGATGTTTGGAGGACATGGAACAATAGAAGTGCAATGTTGAGCTAGCCAAGCCGCAGGTCCTCTTGTCAATTTGTGTATCACGAAATTATGGGTGCTATTTGTAGGGCACAAAACAATAGAGGCCCAATTTTGAGCTTGCCAACCTGAGAACCCGCGATCCAAAAAGAGGCCAAGTATGGAATGCGCGATCCGTACATGCTCTATAAAAATCTCATGTCCATACTTTATAAGAGTACATGCTTACTATGTATTACTCATTTTTTAGAAAACTTCTAGGTGCGGAAGTTGGCAGATTCACGACTTCAGATTTCACTTTAATATCACCATCTCGATCGACCGCTTCCCTGTTTGATATTTTAATAAGGGAATATAAACTGGCCCAAGTCCAATTGTGCTATCACATCAACACGAGGCCCTTAAAAATGAAATAGCGGCAAGTTTGCTTGTCAATTTGTATATCGTGGAACTCTGGGTGCTATTTGCAGGGCACAGAACAATAGAGGTCCAATTTTAAGCCCGCCAACCCAAGAACCCGTGATCGAAATAGTGTCTAAGTATGGAATGAGGGATCCGTACATGCTCTATAAAATTTCATGTCCATAGTTTATAAAAGTACATATTTAGTATGTATTACTCGTTTCCTTCGAATGTTGTTTTGAAGACACAGAAGATTAAAAGTGCAATGTTGAGCAAGCCAGTCTACAATTTTGCCTATCAATTTGTATATCGCGGGAATCTGGGTGCTATTTGTAGGATATAGAGCAATAGAGGCCCAATTTTGACCCCGCCAGACTGAGAACTCACGATCCAAAAAGTGGCCAAGTATGGAATGTGGGATCCGTACATGCTCTATAAAAACCTCATGTCCATACCTTATAAGACTACATACTTAGTATGTATTACTCATTTTTTGGAAAACTTCTAGCTGTGGAAGTTGGCAAATTCACGGCTTCATATTTCAATTAATTTTATATCACCAGCCTGAACGATCGCTTCTTCGTTTGATATTGTAATAAGTGAATATAAATTGGCCCAATTCCAATTATGCTATTACATCAACACAAGGCCATTAAAATTCAAATAGTCTGCAAGTTCGCTTGTCAATTTGTATATCGCAGAACTATGGATGCTATTTGTAGGGAACGAAACAACAAAGACCCAATTTTCAGCCCACCAGCCCGAGAACCAGCGATCCAAAAAGTGGTTAAGTATGGAATGAGGGCTTCGTACATGCTCTATAAAATCTCATGCCCATACTGTATAAAAGTACATATTTAGTATGTATAACTCGTTTGTTGGAAAAAATTCCAGGTGCGGAACTTGAGCGATACATGTGTTCATATTTCCACCCATTTTTTATATCACCAACCCAATCGACCTCTTCCCCGCTTCATATTATACAAAAATTTTGGAACACAAGTTTCTGAATACGCAGGTTTTTCTTTGAAATAAGATATTTAACATCCTTTAATAATTTTATGTAATTAAATTGTACAATATCAATATTTAATATTAATAGTTTAGTATTGAAAATAATGTTTTTAGGTAGTGTTAGATAGTTGATAGGGATCACCATCCGTAAACAATCGCAAGCTCAAGCCCGCCAGCCCTAGAGTCCATCTGTCAATTTGTATATGGAGGAACTCTGAGTGTTGTTTGAAGGACACAAAACAATAAAAATGCAATGTTGAGTGAGGCAGCCTGCAACTCCACCTGTCAATTTGTATATCATGGAACTCTTGGGTACTCTTTGTAGCACACAGAACAATATAGGCCCAATTTTGAGCCCACCAGCCCGAGAACCCGTGATCCAAAGATTGGCCTAAGTATGAAATACGGTATGAGTACATGCTCTATAAAATCTCATGTATGTACTTTCGAAAAGTACATATTATGTATTACTCTTTTTTTCGGAAAATTTCTTGGTAAGGAAGTTGGTAGATTCACGTATTTAAATTTCACTTACTTTATATCACTAGCCTGACCGACCGCTTCCCCGTTTCATATTGTACAAACCTTCTTGTCTAATTAAATTGTACAATATCAATATTTAATATTAATAATTTAGTATTGCAAATAATTTTTTTAGATAATGTTAAATAGTTGATAGGGATTACCATTTGTAAACAATCACACTCATGAGGTCGCCAACCCTGGAGTCTGTATGTCAATTTGTATATCGCGGAACTCTGAGTGTTGTTTGTATGACACGAAATAGAAGGAGTTCAATATTGATCGAGCTAGCCCACAGGTCCGCTTTCCAATTTGTATATTGCAGAACTTTGGATGCTATTTGTAGGCCACATAACAATAGAGGCCCAATTTTGAGCCCGCCAGCCCGAGGACCCGCGATCGAAAAAGTGGCTAAGTATGGAATGCGAGATCTGTAAATTCTCTATAACATCTCATGTTCATACTTTATAGTACACATTTAGTGTGTATTACTCGTTTTTTAGAAAATTTCTAGTCTCTCTTCTTTCCCTTTCTTTACTTACTCATTTTTCGGAAAATGCCTAGGTGCAGGATTTGGCGGATTCATGTCTTCATATTTCCATGTTACTTTTATATCACCAGCCTGACCAACAACTTCCCCGTTTCATATTGAACAAACTTTTTAAATCGCGGGTTCCTGCATAGGCGGTTTTAACATTGCGATTCCATTGTTCCGCTACCTGGAAGTAGAACCCAAACTTCTGCGATTTACAAATTAGCAAACAAATCCCCCTTCATCTCATATTCTTTCAATTTCTATTTACTTGTTCCTTTTCCCTAATGTCTCATGATTTTATATACAGAACCAGAAGTTCAACAATATACAAATTTCCCTCTCGCCATTGTGCTTCTGTTGTTCCCTTGCTCACAAACAACAACCAAAATTCTGCCACATACAAATTGATGACCGATATCTCTCACTGAGATGAAATATGACCATCGGCCTTTCATGCCTCCTGGGTATATATTATGCCCTTTTTTGTTTGTAACTCGCCCGACCGCTTTCCATACTTGAGAATTTCTTGGAATCGGTTTCGCGGGTTGGTGGGTGCACGAAATGTACAATGCTTCATCGCAATTTTTCATCACTGCTACCTTTGTACTTGTTTTCAGATATGCAATAATTAATCTTTAATGTTAGTAGTTCATCCTGCAGGAACTGTTAATATTGTCATTAATGTTTGGAAGGCCAGAGAATATTTTTCATTACTATGAATTAAACCAAGATTTGCATAGAAGTATGTTATCCTTTCAAACTATTTATTTCAAACATGATGAAATCTATTTTTGTGCATCGACGGGTTGGCACCTTTAAGAAATTTCCAATTCTGAATCTCTCTTCATCGTCACCGCGACCTTCACACTTTTTTCTAAATATGCAGTTGGTGAGCTTTAATGGTAACAACTCATTTCGCACGAACCCTGGAGATTGTCATTGATCAACGAAAGGCTTGAGGAGATGGTCCATTGATACACATTAAACCATAATTTGTGGAGGGTTATATTATCCCTCCCCAATTTTCATTTCAAACATCATCTCAAGAAAAAAAAAGTTCTCGTTATCTTGTGGCAACAACTCTGTCCAGATACAGTAAACACATTCAGGCATAATGGCCAGAGGTTCGACTATTCTAGGGCATATTCTTACTACTCATCTCCCTCTGCCCAGGAGAAAAAAAGGAGATGGTCCCTTGGTACACCGAGAGATATATTTCAAGACAAAGAATTCCAAGGCAACCCTTCCTTCTCAGAGAACCTGCCCAGTTGCATTGATGGCTGGCGTAGAGGTTGATGTCATGGATTCTAAGCCAGACAAAGATGATTTGATGGGCGATGATACAACAATGGATGATGGCAATGCAGATACTATTCCCACTCCTGCGTCAAAATTGAAATCAAGCATAATGGGCAGAACTTCCTGGCCCATTGATGGCGGTCCTGACAACACCAAAAGGAGTTTCATAATATAAACTGACGTTGAATGCAATAACCTCTTTGTAGTGTGAAAGTAGGAATTCCAGAGGTCCAAATTAGTCCACTCTGGGTGGAAGAGTTTCACTGTAAAGAAGTTATATGTTGATGCTCCCATAGATATATTTCAAGCAAAAAAATTATTGACTTGTGGGACTACTATCCTTTTCTCTAGATATACAATTAACATATTTGGGAATCAAGTCCAGAACTCTCACTGTTGCAAGGCATATTTCTACTAGTCATCTCCTTCCACCCATAATGGACTAATTTGGGCCCCTGAAATTGCACGTGCAACCTGTGTCCCTGAAGTTTTTACAACTATGTAGAGGCCATTTCTAGTTGTGTCGTAAGTTTTAGTAAAGGGCTATTCCATTTGCCCTGCAAAGTTTTTTCATGTTCTTCCTCGCGGGAAGCTTCTGAAAACTATCAATTTTACCACAAGATGATTCATTGAGGAGAAAACTGCAAGGATCTTGCATACTGCGGATCCCGTGCCTATGTTTGTGGCAGATACATTTAATGTTTTGGCCCGAAGAACTGGGTCCAATTTCTAAGGCTATATGTACAATACTCGGTGTGTTTTCTTTTTAAAAGGATTTGCTATTAAAAAAAATTCCTTGGAGTCTTCGTTACTGCTTCTTTTCTAGATTTAATGCCTGTTCTCATTGGAATGGTTCGGTGGTCTTGTAGTTATTCGATATTGTGTTTACTTAGGTTATATTTTCTAAGATGAAACATCTAAGAATTATATGACAATTTACTGTGTCAATGCAACAACTTTTTATGCAAACAAAAAATGGATTACACATAGTTTCAAACCAATGTTCAATTATATTCATAATGTAGATAGAACGTAGCAATACCAATGTACAATCTTGCAACAAAATTGTCATTCTTGTTTCTAGACATGCAATTATTAATTTTTAATGCTAATAACCCTTAATGCAAGAAGTTTAATACTTAAGTTAATATGTTATAGTCATGGAAAAATGTATCAAGAACACACTTACACCCACATGTTCCAATAAAATCTAATCTTGACCAAAGCATTTGCTGGAAATTAGTAGAAAATGAAGTTTAATACTTAAGTTAATATGTTACAGTCATGGAAGAATGTATCAATAACATATTTACTCTCACAGTTTGCAATAAAATCTAATCTTCAACAATGCATTTGCTGACAATTAGTATAAAATGATGGTTTTGCAAAAATGGTGCTTCTTTGAAACCAATTCGCGCTTACGAAAATTGCCCTCTGCCTTTCTATTTTGCCACTCTTTTATCCCATGTAGTTTCTCTTCCTATTTACTTAATCATTTTTTTTTTCGAAAATTCCTTGCTGCGCGGCTTGGAGAATTCACGGGTTTCCACCGAGCGCGTCCCCTTTCTTTAAATTGGCATTCTATTGTTCTCTGTCCTACAAGTAGCAGCCACAGTTCTGCAATATACAAATTGACAGGCGGACTTACGCGTTGGCGGGATCAACATTGCGCTTCTATTTTTCTGTGACCTCCAAACAACATTCAGAGCTCCGTGATATACAAATTGACACACAGGCTCTAGGGCTAGCGGGCTCAAGATTTCCATTATTTATGGATGGAAAACTGCTAAAATGAGCCATACTACATTTGTGCCACAGAATCTATATTAAAGGACGAAGCATTTCCTCTATAGTTATGTGTCCTACAAACAACACCCACAGTTGCACAATATACAAATTGACAGCCGGACTTGTAGGTTGGCTGGCTAAAAGAATGACTCGGAGTTCCATGATATACAAATTGACAGATGAAGCATACAACTGAAAATGAAGTAAACTCATGGATCGTATTCCTAGTCGTTGTTTTTTGTGCCCGCCAAGTTCGCACTTCTTTCCAAGTATATATCGTCACAGGAAAATGGGATATCTGTTACAGATGTGAATATATTGGTCCTTTTTTTTGTCTTCTATACTTGGCCAGATATTCGTTTCTCTTTTCCCTGAAATTTATCTTTCTCTTCACTTATTCATTTTTTTGAAAATGTATGGCTGTGCATGTCGATGGACTTGTGGGTTCACGCTTGCACTCGTTCTCTTATATGGACACACCGATCGATCACTTCCCCATTCCATACCCAAACACTTCTCCGACCGCAGATCCCCAGTAGGCAGGCTCTAGATTAGACTTCTATTGTTCCATGACCTGCGAACAGTACCATCACTTCCGCAATATACAAATTTGTTATAGATGTGAAATTCCATACCTAGACACTTCTCCGACCGCAAATTCCCAGTAGGTGTGGTCTAGATTCGACTTATATTGTTCCATGAACTGTGAACAATACCCTCACTTCCGCGATATACAAATTTACAACCAAACTAATTTCATACCCTCTTCCGTATTACAGTCTACCTATCATGCCCTCTTCCGTGGTATACATTTTTCACTAAAAACTTCCGAGAAATAGAATTTAACCATCGGGTCCTGACATCTTCTGTGGAACTATTGTCACCCCATTTTGAAGCCCGTCTGTCTGCTTTCCATACTTTCCATTTCTTTGAATTTCTTTGGCGGATCGTCGGTTTGGTGGGTTCAAGAAATATTCAGTTCCTAGTTGTTGTTTCCTATGCTCGCACCCCTTTGCAATTAGAAATTACCAATTATATATAAGATCTTATCTCTAGGCATGTAATTAGCAAGCACTAATTTCAAACATCATGGAATATCATTTGTGCATCATCAGGTTGGTCCGTTCACAAAAACTTCAATCCTCACTTTTGAGAACAAGTCTACCCGACCGTTTCCCTATTCCATACTTAGCCAGTTTCCCGAAATTCTGCAAATATACAAACTAACCGTTGAACTTCCCCATCATGATCTCTTCCATTTACATGTTTTGCAGTCAAAAATTCGGATACATAAAATTTGACCGTGGAACACTCACCACTCCTGAGTATCCCCATAACCCCTTTTTGAATCCCATCTGACCACTTTTCAGACCTTTCCATTCTTTCCTTGCTCTCCCCCATCTTTGTGACCTCCACACTTCTCTATAATAAAAGAATTTTTTTTTTTGTATATATATATATATACATATCTTGTTTCTAAATATGCAATTACTGACATTTAATTCTATCATGCAGGAACCGTATAGATTGTCATTGATGGGTGAAAGGATCGAGGAGATCTCCTATTAATGTGCATTAAACCAAGATTTGCGTGGGTTTATATTATCACTTCTGAGTGTTGATTTCAAAATCATGAAATGCCATTCGCACGTCGTTGCCTTGGCACGTTCACGAAACCTGCAATCCTTAATTTCTCTTTTTCGTACCTGCCACCTTCACATTTCTAAATATGCAATAAGTAATATTTACTGCTAATAGTTCATCATGCACCACCGATACAGATTGTCATTAATCAACGAAAGGCTCGAGGCGCTCTCACATTCGTAAGAATTTAACCAAGATTTAGCAGAGAGTTACATTATCAGCTCTAATTGTTCATTTCAACCATCGTCTGGAGAAAACCAACGTTATCATAAACCTATGGCATCAACTTGACAATAGTCCTGTGGAGATATAGTGAACATCTTCGGGCACAAGGACCAAAAATTCCAGTGGTCCAGGGCATATTCTTATTACTCAACCTCTGTCGTAGAGAACCAAGTAATTTAGACCTATGGGATTGCTCGTGCAGGCTGTGTCCCTGAGGTTTTTGACTGTAAGGACCTGGTCTCTTGGTGCGCCCATAAATTTATTTCAGACAAAAGAATTATTCCACAGCGGGACTGCTCTTTTGTTTCTTTGTCACCTCAGGTCTTCCTCCAGATGAGATTGTCGGAGCCAACATTGACGTTTAGAGGAGAAGATTGAAAACAGATCCTAGCAAAGAATAATAATGGGTTGGACCTCTTGCCCCATTTATTGGAAAACCTGCTTCTAGTTCCTGAAGATATTACAAGCTTCCAGGTTAGTTCATTTAGAAATCCATTTCGTGAAATTGCCTGTCTGCTTACAAGAATAACGGGACATGAATCCACAACAACTATTTCTCGGATGGCTCTTTATATTTTGTATTTCACAGTCAATGAACAAGCCATTTTTTATTGGGGAAAGTTAATTTCCCATGAAATCTATTCCCAATTGTCAAGCTTCAAAAGGGAAAATAAATTTTATATGTTGTCCTACTTAGTTTTTGCGATAACGCATTCATGTAGGTTTCCACAATTGTCTCTGTCCAAGAACGTCAACTAGGAATTCGACCCAGTAACGTTTTGGTAGCAGGACTTGTGGAAGCAGAAGGCTTCCCAGTGTTTTTATGAGTTTTTTAATGGTTTCGTGTCTGTTTTCAAAGTTTTGTTGCTAGGAAAAGATGCTCCCCGCATATCTGAATAGGCAACCAATTGTTTGGAAAGGAAGGGGAAACTTGAACATTTGGATAATTACACTGTCATAAGAATTTTTGGCTCCACGAAAAACCCTGCTCTCCTTCCATGTCACATTATGGACATAATGTTTGTTGTAGAAGTAGCATGGCAATACAACTATTGGTTGCATCTGTTGTAAAAGAAGAGAAAAAAACAATTCAATCCTCTACCTTGGAAAGTAGGGGAGTTTGTGTTGAAAAATGTCAAGAAAATTGAGGAATTCGCAACACATTCTAGCATCTCAAACCTAAGATATGATGAAAGCATAAGAGGGTTTGACCCCTATAATATTTTTCAACAACATTTACAATCACTTGGCCTCGACGATGTTTTATCAAAAAACACATGCCCGAAAACATAGACAGTAGTGACAACACTCCTACCTCTGATTTTGACGACCTAGACACAGTGCAAAGCTTCACTAAATTGTGCACGCAACAGGGGAAAGGCCCTGGTGACAAGATTGTTCAATCGAAAAATAACACTCCAAAAAGTATGACATCCCAGAGCATCACTCTAATGTCCCACCACAACAACAAAGAAAATCAAAGTTCTTCAAATGGAGGAGGAGATAACGACCCTCCTCACTCTAAAATTGATAGTTTTCAAAAGCTTCTAGTAGACAAGAAGAAAAAAAAAATGTGGGACAAGCAGAAAGATCGAAAATTCAGAGTGAGAACATGGAACTTGACACTGATCTAGATAGCATGCTCTGCTACCTTGATCAGCCTAAAGATGCCATCCACCATAGCCGCCCAATGGACATATCCGTTACAAATTTTTTTGATGAAGATGAATCCTTCATGTTCCAGAGCGCTATTTTTGATAGCCAGTCCAAAAAATTGATAATTGAGAAAAAATATGTAAAAAATAAAAAAGGAAAATCTCGTTCAGAGGTTGACCTTGCCAACATGCGGTCGTCCCAAATCTGTCAACTTCACAACGCGAGCGGAGATGCACTTCATGATTCCATTAAAGGCATCGAGGACGAAAATAAATGCTAGACTGAAAATGCTAGACTGATTCAAATAAAATTGTTTTCTTATCTCCTTTTAAATTTATGTCTTCATACATTTTTATCTTTCACCAGTCTATATGACAAATGCATTTAAATTTTTATATGTAATAGAATTTTATTTTTTTATATATTTCAAAATTTCCAGTAGTATGTAACAAACTTTTGTTTTTTTACATATTTCAAATAAAACTGTTTTCTTACCTCCTTCTAAATTTATGTAAAAAATAAATAGTGCTCTGCATGCCAAGCATATACATGTTGCACACAAGATTTCCATGATATACATTTCAAAATTTTCAGTAGTATGTAACAAATTTTTATTTTTTTACATATTTCAAATAAAATTGTTTTCGTATCTCCTTTTAAATTTATTTCTTCATACATTTTTATCTTTCACCAATCTATATGACAAATGCATTTAAATTTCCAAATTTTTTCTTCCACTATGAACAAATTTGTAGTTTGTTATATACTTTCAAAAAAATAAATGGTGCTCTGCATGGCAAGCGTATACATGTTGCACACATGCATTTAAATTTCCAAATTTTTTCTTACACTGAACAAATTTGTAGTTTGTTATATACTTTCAAAAAATAAATGGTTCTCTACATGGAAAGCGTCATTTACTTATGCCTCATGTTCTGTGATATACATGTTGCACACAACATTTCTGTGATATACATTTTGCACCAAACACTTCCGTCATTTACAATTCGATCCCATTTTCCACAATTTGCTTTGTAACCTCATTGGCAGGGACTAAGCTGCCACACAACCTTGTTCATCTATTTATCTTTTCTCAATTGTCCAGTGTCATCCAATCTCCTTTTCCAAATGAATGTCATCTAATCTCCTTAAAAACTATACATCAACATTATTTTTTAACATCATTAGATGTTTTTGTCTATAATAATGACTAGAATGTCCACTCAACTCCTAATAAAATTTATATTCAAAAATTTCAATAAACAATAAATAAAAAATTATATATAAAAAATGTGTAGAACATTAATACTTATTTTGGACCAAGGAAACTACCATTTTTTTATGCCGAAAGGCGTACACCTATTAACAATGAGCAAAATTAATCACCTTTTAATCTAAAATTCTAATATGATGGTTAACAATTGAAGATTCTGGCATATTCTTAGTCGTTCTCCCAAATCAAAGAATGTAATTTCCTCTTCATAACTTCCTTGTATTTTTGAATGCATTCGTTAACCTGTTTACCTTTTAACATTTACCTAATCATATTAAGAAATTACTATAGCACTATATGATTGCCACGTTTAAATGATTAAATTTTGGATTTAGCACGCTGTAGATGCTCATTTTCTAGTTGTGTGTTTCATTTTCTGGCTGTGCGTTTCATTTTCTGTCTGTGCCTTTCGACGTTCATCAACCACGGTAACCATGACTGTGCTAACTTTATTACAATTAAAGAAACCAAGTAGAAGAACCACTTGTTAGATATATTTAGAATGAATATTTTCACAATTAGACATGTTATATTTTTATTTTACCATCTGAAAATTTGATAATTGTATTTTGATTTACTTAACGAGATATATGTAAACCTTTTAAAAGTCAAGTAGAAATTTTGTTCATCAAAACAAACAAACGATAGATTGTGACACAGAAAATAAAAGTTTATTAAAAAGATAAATCTTGCCAAAGAAATCTTAAAGCATGTCAACTAATACCTTTTCATTTTAAAGATGATACGATAGAAAAGGAAAAAAAATAAAGGGGAAGTTTAGACATTGAATTTTTTTTTTAAATTTCTAGATAATTATTATTGAATGTAATTATGTAATTATTTGTGAAATTATAAATTTTCATTATTTAAATTTTATATTTAAATGCATAAATGAATTCAAGGTATTGAAAAATTTATAATTCATTTAGATTATGTAATTTTAGCAATTCTTTTAATTTTTATCAATTAAAAAAAATAACAAAAAAATCAAATAATAATCAAGAAATAGTTATATACATAATTGTTTATATTAATTTTGTATAAATAACTAAAGAAAAGAAAATAATAACATAATTTTTAAAATATATTTTTAAAAGTTATA
This sequence comes from Picea engelmannii, assembly GCA_009831015.1. Taxonomy (NCBI): domain Eukaryota; kingdom Viridiplantae; phylum Streptophyta; class Pinopsida; order Pinales; family Pinaceae; genus Picea; species Picea engelmannii. Next base: position 3,131,423 of record ML777912.1, read on the forward strand.
AATTATATTTTTTAAATATATTTAAAAATATTTTGTATCGATTATACTTATAATATAGATTTTTTACAATAAGTACGTTAAAAAAAAATTGATACCATATAATTAATTATATACTCAAACAAAGCCAACTATATATTCAAATATAAAATGAATTACAGAGTTAATTATATAATTAATTAGATTAAATTATAATTAATAATTGTATGGTTATTAAATGATAATTAATCATAATTTGTAAATAAAATATTAAAGTAAATGGAGAGCCTTAATTATCAAATTTCTAGATGTGCAAACTTCTTTTAGAGTGTAAAACTCAGGAAAGATTTGCATCTTCAAAAAGTTGATCCCTCTTGACACAATAGTTTCTGATTGTAACATTCTTACTATTGCTAAGGGGACATGGACAAGAGATGGGGGATGAATTAATCCACTAGAGAAGAGAAGCTCTAGGACAATGGCCAAGAGGGGGTTGAAGGGGAATTACGCATGTATATTAATTCCACTCATTTTCCTAAAATTGTTATTTGTATATGAATCTTTCAATTTTTTGATTGAGTGTTCCCAAAGATAATCATTGAATACATGTAAGACGGTGGGTGTGAGTGGTCACAACCCAAAGTTATTGGGCACATGAGGGTTGAGTACAGTCAACTTAGGGAAGAATGTGAGTCAAGAAAGGCAAGTCGAGGAGATAAATTTGTATGGGTAGAGACATGTTGAATTGTGGGCATGAGGAGCAAGTAGAGAGCAAGAAAGAAAGCTTGGAGTTGGTGCAACCATTGAGGGTGAATTATAGAGAAAGATGGAGCAAATTGCAGCTGGATAACTGAAGATCCAAGTTGTCAAGCCTGAACACTGAACTCCTGAGTGAGTTGCACTAAAAAAACAAGTGTTTGTTGTGTTTTGTTGGTACTTTTCCTAGAAGGAAGTTCCCTTGAGTTCCCAGCTAAGATATTCCTAGATTAAATGTGCCAGAGAGACCCTAATAAACGAATGAGACACTCGAGGGACTTAGATCAGTGAAGGGGTACATTCATTGGGTTGGGCAGGTCAAGAGAAAGAGAGCTTGTGGAAAATCGAGATAGTTGTAGGAAGATATCAGTGGGTTGTAAGTTTTATAAGTTGTGAATGGACAGTGAGATACCACCCTCTTTTGTGGATTACTAGCCTTAGCTCGAGGGTGACTGGTTGTTGAAATTTGGAACAATCGGTCTACGGTTGGGTGGAATGTCTATCCCAAAAAGATGGTTGCACAACTATTGTGAAAAGATAAGTGTTTTATCTTGTTTCTGTTGTATTATGAATTTTAATTGTTGTGCATGAACTATGAGTATGAGAACATATTTTATATGTTGTTGTAATGAAGTTTATTCGCTGCATTCATGTCTATTTTAGTATGTTGTAGATACATCAATGCAATGACAATGAACAATAGTTAAATACATTTTTAATTCGTACCTGAAAGTTACAAGAAATCAATTAAATCTAAAATAATTTAATTATTTAGTTGTAAAATTCCATTTTTATGAGTATTATGCATCGTAATGTCCCTATGGACATCAATGGAGTAAGGACGTTTGCATATTTTGAGGTGATTGAGATAGTTGATGATAGTTGTCCTTACCCTGCACTGTTAGGAATTGATTGAGATTTCAATAATTCCACTGTGGTTGATTTAAAGAAAAGAAGAATGATGTTTGAAGGAGATGGCCTTAGGGTCAATGCACCTTTGGATCCCGATGAAGGTCAGAGATACACAGAACCCATCAGAGAAAAAGACCATGCATATGAACTAGAAAACATATACAAATTAACAACAAGACAACAAAATTACATTAATCCTACAACGAATGGGAACCTAAGTTGGAAAAGTGACAACGCATGTTCATCATATTCAGAAGAAGAACTGGAGAACTGGTAGAACAAAATGTATGAATTATCTACAAGGATATGTGCTAGATTAACCCAAGAAGTTCGTTGGATCGACACAACAGTAAGTAACTTGCCCACCTTTGATGGCTTGAATCATTTAGAAGCATTCTTGTTGGACTTTAAATAAATTATATCAACATAACAAAGATTGTTGGCAATGGATGAGGCCTTGAAAAAAAATCAAGCAAGATGGTGGGGGACACACAAAAACAACATTACAGATTGGGTACAATGTCGCAGTTCGATGAAAGTGCAATTTTCAAAGAAAGTAGAAGGTTGCGAAGCTAGGTACACATGTCAAAGTTGTCTGAAGGACCATGTGCGAAGTTGCGAGGAATCCTGGAGCAACATTCCTCAAGAGCAGTGGGTGCACAAATTCATCAACACACTGGACACAAACCTTATCAACTAGTATCTTCAAGCAGAATTGTGCCTCATCATTGCAGGTTGGGAAGGCATGACCTAGAACTTTCTAACTGCCTTTTTGTTTGAAAGCCAGTATCCTACAATGGATCAAGTGTTACAGATTGTAAGACATAAATTATTTTAGGAGACACTTAGCCTCCCTTTGGAACAAGAAGAGGAAAAATGGACCGTGCCTCTCAAGAAACTGCAAGGCTATTACAATATCAATGTTGACGAAGACGATGATCCTAGGAAGGTGAACATCGTTGAAACAGAATGCCAAAGAGACATAGAAGGAACAAGAATTAAGCTACCTTTCATTGGAAAACCAATTAAAATAAAAAGAAGTCAATATTGGAACAGAGCAAACATCAAATATTAGAAATGTTGGAGATTATTTGGATGCTACCACTATTGACAAGATCACAGAGTTACTGCATGAATATCAGGACTTGTTTCCAACCAAGTTCATTGATATGAAGGACATTAAAGGGCCCATGGGAGAGATGAGGATACCTTTGAAACCATATGCAAGGCCATTTAAACAGAGACGCTATAGATTGAACCCAAAATATAAGGAGAAAGTGAAGATTGAACTCGACAGAATGTTGGAGGTAGGAATCATAGAACCTGTTGAAGAGTCATAATGGATTATCCCTATGGTGGTGTAGGGTAAAAAGACCGGAGAGATTAGGACTTGTGTAGATATCAGGAAGATGAATGATGCCTGTTTGCATGACCCATTCCCTACACCATTTACTGATGAAGTGTTAGATAATGTAGGAGGACAAGAGGTATATTCCTTTACAGGTGGATTTTCAGGATACCATCAGATCCGGATTGCTAAGGAAGATCACCATAAGACCACATTTGCAACATAAACGGGGGTCCTACTAGTATAAAGTGATGCCATTTGGATTGAAGAATGCCCCAACCATATTTTCTAGGGTAGTGGTCGAAGCGTTCAAGGAGTTTTTACATAAATTTATGGAAGCATATTTTGGTGATTGGACTATTTTTAGCTTACTACAAAATCATATTGAATGTTTAAGACTAATGTTGGATAAGTGCAGGCAGTGTCATATTTCTTGAACCTGAAGAAGTGCATCTTCTTTTCACCCTTTGGATTGTTGGAAGTTCATATTGTGTGTAAGCAGGGACTGCTGGTAAACCTGTATAAGGTTGTCATTATAGTTGATCTTCCTCCTCCTACTTCAGTCAAACAGCTGCGCACTTCACTGGGACACATTGGATACTATAGGAAGTTCAATAAAGGCTATGCACATATCACAGCACCCATGGAGAAGCTTTTGAAAAAATATTTTCATTTTCATTGGACAAAAGAATGCCGGTAGAGCTTTGACACACTGAAATAGAAAATGGTTATTGCGCCTATTTTGGTTTTCCCAGATTGTAGCAAGGAATTTCACATGCATGACGATGAATCTTCTATTGCACTAGGAGCTCTGTTAGCACAACCGAGAGTTGGAGACATTGACCACCCGTTAGCCTTTTCTAGCAAGAAGCTATCAACAACTGAGATCAATTACACCACCAGTGGGAAAGAAGGGTTAGCCATGGTGTATGCGCTGTAGAAGTTTCACCACTACTTGTTGGGAGGACACTTTAAAATGTTTACTGATCACTCTGTGCTGAAATACCTAGTCAACAATCCAGTGTTGGGGGGGGGAATATGCAGATGGATTCTACTATTTCAGGAATATGATTTTCAGATCGTGGTTAAACCAGGAAGAATGAACAAAGGTCCTGACCACTTGTCAAGGTTGGAACATGGAGAAGAACCTAATAGTTTAGAGGATACACTTTCATATGCACAATTTCTAGACATTAGAAATATTGATGATCACTTCATGGAGATAGTACAATTCCCGCCAACAGGAATGGCACCCAGTGATCATACAATCACCCAGAAGAAACAATTGGTAGTGCGTGTTGTAGACTTTTCACTTATAGTTGGACAACTATACAAGATGGGACCTGATGAGATATTGAGGAGGTGTGTTATGGAGAAAGATCGACCAATGATCCTCGCAGAAGCTCATGAAGGCATCGCATGAGGACACTACGCAAGAAAAGCAACAATGCAGAAGGTTCTTAGATTGGCCTCTGGTGGCCTACATTACACAAAGGTGCTAAGGACTATTACAGAGCATGTGATGTATGTCAAAGAGTTGGGAAACTGTACATAAGAGACGAAATGCATTTAGCATCACAGCTCACCCTACAAGCATTTGAGAAATGGGCCATTGACTTCATGGAACCTATAAACCCACCAGGAAAGCGCATAGGAGCCAGATACATAATCACTGTGACAGAGTACTTGACTAGATGGGTCGAAGCAAGAGAAGTTAGAGATTGTAGTGCAAGTACAACTGCACGACTCATATTTGATGACATCATAACCACGTTTGGATGCCTGAACATCCTTATGAGTGATCAAGACACACATTTTATTAATAAGACCATTGAAGCCTTGACCGAATAATTTGTAGTCCATCATCATAAGAGCACACCCTACCACCCGCAGGCGAATGTGACAGTTGAAGCATTCAATAATATCTTGGAGATAATGCTGACGAATATTTGCAGTGTGAATAGGGATGATTGGGATTTAAGAGTTCCAGAAGTACTATGGGCCTATAGAACCACTTGCAAGAAGCTGACAATGCAGACCCCCTTTAAGTTGGTTTATGGTCTCGAAGCAGTTGTCCCGATGAAATATTTGGTCCCAAGCTTAAGAATCACATCCTTTATAGATATGGATGACACTGGTGCTATTCAAGAGAGGCTCACGCAGTTGGTCGAACTAGAAGAAGACATATTTATTACAGGATTCCATCAGCAGGTACAGAAGGAAAGAGAAAAGGCATACCATGATAAACACATCAAGAAGAAGGCATTTAAGCAAGGTGATTTGGTATTGATATACGACAACAAATTCATGAAGCATCCATGAAAGTTCAGAACACATTGACTAGGGCCATATGAGGTTGTCTATGTCAGGAAAGGAGGAGATACACAATTGAATACCTTGAATGGAGAATGGAAGGAAGGTTTGGTGAACCAGAGCCAGTTTAAATTGTGCTATGACAACCAGTTGCCTCGTAGCTCTCACTAAAAGAATAAGGAAAAGGATCCACGTACCAAGTGCAATTGAAACTAGGTACCAAACATAGGAAAGACAATGTGCACACAATGGGGAAGGAAAGAGAAGAAATCATAGGCTGCTCTGCGTAGCCTGAAGATGAAGAAAATTAGAAGGGTCAGATCTGAAGTGCCTCAGGACGAGTCACAGGTGAGTGTTGGAGGCCTGTTGTCCCTTGGGTATGGAAGTAAGTGAAGAGTAAAGCAGAAAATATAGAATGCGAACTGCGTGGAAGACATAGTGATTGATATTGGGTTGAACTGAGGAGAAGAGAAGAAAAGACAGAGTGAAGTAAGAGAAATCAAGTCGTTGGACGAGGAGATCGAGAATGACAGATCATCAAGGAAGATGGATCCTGGAAAACTCAGAAAGAAGAAAAAGCCACTGTTGGATGCTTTGGAGCACCGCGTGAGAAGGAAGGAAAGACAGGCTAGTGAAGCCTTGAAAATGTGGGTCAAGTTGACTTGGGGTTTTCAACACCTAGGGTTTTGGTATCTAGGGCTTTGACACTTAGGTTTTGGCCTAAGGTTGTTGGTGAGCTATTGTAATGTATAAATAAAGGTCAAGAGGACCTAGGATCAGTTGTTGTAATTGTCGTTGTTGTTATTGTTCATTCCAAGTTTGTTATGAGTGATTATTGTAGTGAGAGAGAGAGAGGCATTGACGAGTGAGGGAAGATTGTGTTGTAAGATCTTCAGTTGGGTGCGAATATCAACCCTCCAGCTAGGTGTGTAGGGAGGGAAGAAAGAGAGAAAGAGAGAAGATATGCTAGCTAAGAGTGCAGATAAGAATTGTATGCTTTCATCTTAATATACTATAAAGCACAGTTCTATGGACATATCCCTAGGGAGGGAGTGAACCACGTACATATTTGTGTTGTGTGTGATTGATGTTGTGTTCTCTTGTTTATAGATATATTGTTATTGCATTATTGTGTTATATCTGATAGATAGTTGTGCGAAGTAGATCTAAGATGGCAATTAATATCTAGATGTTGTGTTGTTCTTGTATCGAATCCACTTTGTATTCCCTTGGTTGTATACATCTGCATCTTGCAACCCCCCATATCTACTTGGGGTGAGACTACATCTGCCTTGCAGGTGTTACCAAAAGGGATAGTAGTTAGGGCTTGTTGGTGCGCTCTTGGAGCTGAACCCTGGGTCTTCCCCTGTGCCAACACAAATCCAATTTGACCATGGGGTGGATCCAATGGTCACGAGTGGTCCCAAGGCTCCTTCATATCAATGTCTCTCATTAATTCATGACTTCAGAGCTTATCGATACACCACACCTCAAATCCCCTTGAATGTCAAGTCTCTAGACTAAAGGATTTAGCACCATCATCCCCTACTTGTCAACTACTAAGATTTATTCCACTGTTTGCGACTGCGGGATTCTTGACACTTTGAGGACTCTTGTCCAAGTTCCTCTGGAGTTTCGAGTCCCTGGAATACAAGATCTCCTTCCACGTGGACCAAACGATTAATTTACAACGATGACACGTGGTAAGGTAGAGAGGACATGTGGCACCTTCAGTGGGTGACATATGTCACATGTTAATGGGCCTATAGGGTCTGCGAAACACCTGAATCCAGGTGACACGTGGTACATTGATCGTGGGTCCATGTCAGCCTAGATGATTTCACTGGGTCACTTCACTCCAGAATGATAGCCTTCTAACATCCCTCATATCTCATGGGTTATATCTAGACATGTAGATCCATAGATCTATGACTCCCATTACTTTGGGAATTCTACATTCGCGAGTTCCTCTTCCTGTTAACACAACAAATCAAAACTATTAAAGTTCCACTCTTTGAATAGTGAGATCTGGTGACATGTATCCCTTCTGATGGACAGTGTCGATTCACTTAGAACTTTGCGACTTCAGAGGATCTGTCTCCCTTACGAAGAATACTCAATTTCTCTGAAATCATGAAGAGTGAAGGAGTCGAGGAGTTAACACCTATGCTCCTTCTCCAAATCCAACAGTCTTGACAGACCTTGGATCCTCTTGAATGGATCTCGTCTACTCATCTTCCAAATGAAAGGATCTTCCCTTTCAAGACTTAAATATAACTATCCTTCTTGAGCTTCATCGGTTCCGAGAGACTTAGGCGCTAGGGCACGCTTTGCACTCTTTCTCCTGATATTAACAAGCTCCTTCTCCTAGGATATTCAAAACAACTAGGAGTATTGACATGCATACAGGAAACTATACCCAAGGTCAACAAACTCACAGTTCATCTTCTTAAACTTGAGCCATTATAGGGCTCAATCATTTACGTGCACAAACCATATAGTTCCATACTTTCTTAAATACACGATTAGGAAAATATAAAGGGTCACAGTCTAATCATCAAGCAAACATACACATACCTAAAACATTCATAGGATATACAACTTTAATTTATAGTTACAGTTCAAATATATAGGATATGAGAATACTTATCTATTTCAGATTGTATCCAACGAATTGACTATGGGTGTGTGCCTTTCCATCCAACCATAGGCTTAGAGGAATTCACTCTTAGCACTCTGGACACCCCCATTCCAAGACATGATATCACTAGGGAAATTTTGCATTTTCTAAAGGATTCCTTCTTCAACCACGGTCTCTGCGAGGTTTACTAAATTTCTTCTCATCATCAAGGTCGAAGTCTCCTTCTCAATTCACGCTCTTATATAAGTCCTCATAGATATTCTCTCTTGTTCTCTCCAATAATCAAAACAACTTATTAATCTTTTCATTCCCCTTCTAAGATGGAGAGCCTCATGCCCTCTCCCTTCCCATGTGTCTTTTCTCGTCTCCTTCACATGTATTCCCCCCTCTCCTTTATCCTCCTCGAGATGGTTATGGAATTGTCATGTTCCTTCTATCAGAATCAAACTTGGGTCAGTATGGGTCTGTAGGACCCTGTGGTACATCGGGATGACATCCTCCTATCTCCTTAGCCATACCATTCTTCTATTCATGGGGAAAGTTGATGGTTCAACCACCACTCCTTTTCTTATTAATTGATTTCTCCTTGGGGGTCAGGATGAGGTGTATCATTTCAGCAAGGAGAAATTTGGGACATTGGACATAATGAACGCTCTCCATAATTTTCCCATTTCTTTCCTCTAGTGATATCATAGTCGGTACTTCAAGGCTTCACCCCCATAGACAGTTCTTTGAAATTCAAACAATAATACATTTACATTGTTCCCATGCCATAGCATGGTGATCATAATTAATGATTAATTACAAGTTGGTGGAAACATGGGTATTACAATCCCCTCCCCCTTAAAAGGAACACCGTCCTTCATGTTCTTTCTCAGTAACACCAGTCATGCCTTTCTCAATCAGCTACTTCAGAAGTCTTGACCCTCTTTTCTGGTCAGGTCCTTTTTAGTCTCTTGGCCTTCATCACCTGTCTTCAATAATATTGGGCAACAAGAAGATTAATCATAACTTTCATGCATAAAAATTTTACTCTCGCATAAAATTCAAGAAAAATTCATAACTTAAAACAATACTCATCTGTGTAGTTCGTGGATTCGTATCCACATGGTTGCCTTGTTTTCTTGGCTCATTGTTTTACTTGGACATACCCATTGTGTGCATGATCCCAATCAATAGTTTATAAGAATTATCAAAGTCTTCTCTTCCTTGCGGGCACTCACCTTCCAGGCTGAGACTCGGGCACCCCCTTCTCTACTATACAGTTCCTCAGGTGATCAATCTTTGAGCCTTCATTGAGCCTTACAGTCGAGGTATCCCTCATACTTTCTTTGTCATGGTGTCCCCCTGGCTTGTGTTGCCACAACCCAACACATTCTAGGTGATCATGGCTTACCATAGGGTTCTCATGTCTCAAAAGTAACATCTTTCATGCTTGTTGGCTTGACATCCTTCATCTATCCTCCCTAGACATATACTTTTTATCTCACCTGTATCACAGGTATACAAAATTATGATAAATTATCATCAATTTCAAATTCAAAATTCTTTTCCAAATTTGTTATCCACATATTTCCACATTCCCCATTTATTTTCAGATCTGTTCCGCACAGGAACCAAATTCAAAAGTAAGGGACTTTCATTCCCACAATAGTTTATCTCAACAAGAAATTGATCTTCCTTATCGGCTTGCAACGTTTCCATATCCAAGACCCTTTTTTTTCCTCTTGCAACTTCAACATTCCTCAACTATACAAATTGTTAGTTTTCATGCACATTATATTTTCAAACGATGCATACTAACACTCCAAGTCATTTTCGTCTATTCAAGGGTACAAATAAAAAGGTAAGTATTATTATTTATGTAAGCATCCTTTCAACATACTAAATTTTCCAAATGAAATTCAAATATTAAATGACTTTAATCAATGTGTCAATATTCATGACCACATTCATACCCAATGCACTCTTGCATTTATTTTCAAATCACCACACTTGATGACCAACACTTTGTTATGGTGTGTTGGAGTTTAACCGACCTCTTCACCATATGTCTTATTCTTTCTCATTCAGTCTTATAGCGGGACTATGCTTCCTGCTACAGGATGATCACGATCCTAAATTAGCGGACATGAAACTAAATGTTTCTCTTGAATGCACCCAAGCATTCTTCCTTCCTTAGTAACCAGGTTTCCAACACTCATGGCCACCCAATTTTTCTCTTTCATTTAACACCTATGCAATGTAAGTAAAATATTGGAAGGCCCTCCTTCCTCAATGGAAAATCCATTGTCTTCCCTTTATGCAACCTGCATTTCCTCGAAGAAATTCCATGCAATGTGATAACTATGAGCAGCTTTATTCCCCAATCTCCCTATATTGGTCATTGCACCCATGGAAATATTTACTCATGTCTTTTATTTCAAGGATTATAACTCATCTTTGAATGACATAGACTTCCTCTCTCTATTCTTCAAATTCTTCCTTCATGAATCTTTCCCTTCTTTGCAATGGCATACAACAACCACTCAAAATTATCTGCATATCATTAGTATAATGAAATCTCTTCAGAACGGATTCCTACCAATTCCATTCATACCTCATTACAGATAGGTATGAACATTCTTATAGATGTTATGGATGCTAGCATCCTCTCAGATATTACCTCATCAATGATTCTTTGTGGGAACTTTTAAAGTTCGTTCACAATCTCTTAACAACAACCTCTCAACAACTACAATGCGTTTCTACACATGTCATCCATCATAAATATATATTAGTTGTTAGGTAAAATAAAAATGCATGTATCATATCATTTTAGTCAATAAAACATTTTCAGATATGTCCTATAATATCTTTATGCACCTCATCCCATCATCCTTAAGGCTTCCAGAGTGAAACACAAATAATTCTCAATTGTTTCCTCATTCCTACAATCGTCATCATTATGGTGTCAAAACATTTACCTTCATCGACATATCATCTTGCCTGTCCCAAGAAAAACATAATATACAACAAGAAAGGAGTTAAGTCTCTTCCCTTTTCCTAACTCCATCTACATAGCCTGGGTCCTCAGTCCAACTGGGTTATTTTCCAAGGCCTGATTGCCTTTGTTTAATATGGCTTCAACCAAGCCTATTAATTCAAAATTACTTACTTATTCGACTTTCTCATGTTGTACTTGTTCTTCATAGCTTCTCATCTAATACCTACAACTCTGTAATCATTTCACCATTTTTAGGGTGGAAAGAGTGTTCCTCCTTTTTCCTTTTCTTTGCTTTTGCAATTACTCCTAGTTGGGATATTCCTTCCCTTTTCCTTGAGAATCCATGGTTAGGCTCACCCTAACTCTTAGGATACATCAACATGATTTAATAGAAAATATTTTGTTCATAATGAGTCATGACCGTGTGCACGTTGCACCTTACCATTTTGTTATCAAAATGGTCTACCCTCATTGGTTAGTCTTCCACTAATATATTTTGTTTTAGAATGTAATTGAGGATTTCTTATATAAATAAGCTTGTAGCCCACTGCTCAATTCCCAATAGTCATTAAGGTGGTGACTTCGTTATTATGAAATAGTCTTCACACATTTCTTCCACAAATAACTCCTTCAACATGCAACTTCCTTATTGCATATCCTTCTCTATATGTGATGGCCTAAACCTTGAGTTAGCTTTGGTTGTTTACCAAATATTCCATAAGGAATATCAACATGCATCTTTTTTATGCATCCAAATTATTTGTCCACACATATTCCTTGTTTTGCTAACTTACATATATGATTCACTTAACCACATGCTTAATCATAAATCATTTAAATTATTATTGTTTAGAATTATTCTCATGCAGTCCTCAAATGCATAATCATGTTTCATTTTATCATGACAACAGAGAATCCCTGCTCATTTACTCTTTAATCTATTTATACTAGCCTTTCCTAAGGGAATGGAACATATTCCCGTCAAGATATCATTCAAAACCAATCTTTCATGACTCCTCATAATAGAGTCGACCATGCATCCATGGTATTCATTCAATCTTGGCAAGTGCAATTGTTTCCTTACATATCACTCATCAAGGCATCCATATTGTACCTTTAGTATACATATATTCTTACATAGTACATATGCGTCACTTGAACATTTAATATCAGGATTCATATCAAGAAGCTTCACAATTCACTAAATCCATACACTCAAGCCTATACACACCTAGCCCAAACATACATCATGCAAACTCATTGCTTGCACCATTTCCATGTCATACATGCACATGGACATATCTGAATTCCAGATCCTTCTCCCAAGGATCTCACTACCATTCTCAGGACAAGTTCCATATAGATACTCAACACTAATCTTCCCTCTCATTTGGGAGCTTGTAATCATTCAAATGTTATCCACATGGTCAGTTTAACATACATAATCATAACTATGTCCCTCTTTCCATATGAAAACAACTAGAAAAAAATTATTCTCGCCTCTGGTGTTATAAGATGACTCAACAACCTAGAAATATTATCTGGGAAACTCCAACCGTTCCCCAAGGAAACAAGACAACTTATCAATCTTCTCTTTCATGCATCAAGCCATTCTTGGTCAACACATTTCCACAATGAAATATTTTCCTAAACTCCCGCTTATAACTATCTGAGTATACCTAGCTATTTCCATATGGTTATAATCCACCTCTGGATGTCAATTTGACCCGTTGGACATCTAGAAGTGCCCCGACACTTCCTTTACCACATTCTAGATCAACATTTAATCAACCATTTTACCTTATTTATAATAAATTTTAGTGTCTAATAACATTTGGACTATTCCCTTCAAGCCCAAATACAATTTCAATGTATATTACTTAATAAGTATTCTAGTTCATAACTCTAGAGTATCTTTATATCATAATCAGTCTTAACCATTACACCTAGAATTCTTCCTTATGTTCAACAACAATTAGGGATGGAGGTCGCTCTCCTCCTCCCATAAGAATTCTAGCAAATAAGTTTCCTATCACATGAGAAAGGGAGGCTATTGTGATTTCTCACTCAATCACTTTGTATTTCTATAGTTTGTTTATCAACTTGATTAGAAAAACCCTTCCCATCAATTCCTATACCCAGAAAAAAAAAAGTGTTTCTCAGTTCCCTTCAAAACCTGAGAGTTTTGCATGCTCTCCCTTTTCAGAGAATGGTCACCAAGATCATTCCTCTGATCGTGAGGGGTTATACGCATATACAAGGTTTAATCCTTCATTAAAAAGTAATTATTACTGCTACAGATCCTTTCAATCCATTCACATCCAAGTCTTTCTATTAGAGCCCATTGACATAATCCCACTCCTGTAGGATCGACTATAATTTCCCAAAGAAATGATAGGCTTCATTTTCCACAGACTAGCATGATTCAATCTCCTTGGGTAAAACCCAACTGAATTTTAATCTACATATTTCAATGAAGCTTTGCAGATAACTTCCATACGATAGTGGTACTCTCAACAGGTTCATTTTAGCCTATCCTTTGGAATTTTTCTTTGGCCTATCTAGGCATGTGTATGAATCATGCTCTACTAGATAGGATAGGGTAGTATTCCCTTTCCCTTAGAGTTTTTCTAATAATATTTTTATGTGACTCATGCATAAGCCCAAATAGGCCAAGTGTTGTTTCCATGCTCTGATACCAATTTGTAACACACCTGACCCATAAATACCCTTTCTAGGGATGGGGCATCAAATTTTTTCTCTGATTAATCATCTCAAAACATCTCTCTGAGGACTTCATCCTCTTCTACTCATATGTATCTTTCTAATGAATATTACCTACTCAAAATTCGATCCCTGGTTTGCAAGATATAGTCTCTCAAAGTTATCCAGACATTATTATTTGGGGTATTTGACATTCGGCATTGAATGCCCCCTTTTCTTACTGCATGCATACTCTCCGAAGTCCCGAAATATCTCCACATTGCCTTGGCCATTCGACGATCAATGTTCAGAGGTTTACGTTGAACATCCCTTTTTCGGCATTCGACGTTCTACGTTTTCAACGTTCGGAAATCAATGATCGACATTGAATTTTTTTATGTTTGGTGATCGACAATCGACATTGAACATTTCAGTGTTCAACGATCAACGTTGAACGTTTCGGCATTTGGCGATCGACGTTGAACATTTCGGTGTTCGGATATCGACAATCAATGTTGAATGTTTTTGCATTCGACGATCGAAGATCAATGTTGAACGCTCCTTTACTATACTACACCCCAAACATTATGAACTCCCGAAGTCTCGGACTCCTAGAATCTCGGTTGCGTCATCAACCACGTTGGCCAGGCGAGCATGAACCCAAGGCTGACATGTGGTAAGGGACAAGGTGACATGTGTCCTCATTAGGGAGTGACACATGTCATGCTGTAATAGGCATAAGAGGTCTATAAAGCGACTATATATTGGAGACACGTGGCACATTAATCATGAGTCCACATCACCTGCGTGACATCAACACGCCACATCACCTCAGGCTGAAAACCTTGCAAACCCTTCGATCTCACGGTCAAGATGCATCCACGTAGACCTCGAGATATATGGCCTCCATCGCTTCACAACTTTGGTGTTTGAGGTTTCATGGTGTAATCCTCTCCTTATTCCTAGAGTGGGTCAAAGCCAATTTGACAATAGGGTAGATCCAACGGTCAGGAGTGGTCCTGAAGCTCCTTCAAATCGATGGCTCTTTTTAATTCATGACTTCGGAGCTTATCGATACACCACACCTCAAATCCCCCAGAATTCCAAGTCTCCGGAAAGGTAATTTCTAGAGATGACACATGACAAGGCAGATAGGAAATGTGGCCCCTTCAGTGGGTTACACTTTTCACGTGTTAATGGACCTATAGGGTCTGTGAAACACCCGAATTCAGGTGACACATGGCACATTGATCGTGGGTCCACATCACCCTAGATGATGTCACTGGGTCACGTCACTCTGAACTGATAGCCTTCTAACATCCCTCAGATCTCACGATCGAGATTCAGCCATGTAGATCCATAGATCTATGACTCTTGTTACTTTGGGAATTTGGCATTCGAGATTTCATCTTCCCATTAACACAATGACTCAAAACTTCCAAAGTGCCACTCTCTGAATCGTGGGATCTGGCGACACGTATCCCTTCTGATGGAAGGTCTCGATTCACTTTGGACTTCGGGAGTTCAGAGGATATATCTTCCTTACGACGAATACCCAATTTCGCCAAACTTGCGAAGACTGAAGGAGTCGAGGAGTTAACACCTATTCTCCTTCTCCAAATCCAACGGTCGTGACAGACCTTGGATATTCCAAATGAAATGATCTTCCTTTTGAAGACTTAAATCTTGCTATCCTTCCTGAGCTTCATCAGTTCTAAAATACTTAGGCATTGGCGCACGCTTTGTGATCCTTCTCATGAGCTTAACATACTACTTCTCCCAAGAGACTCAAAAGAATTGGGAGTGTTGACATGCATACGGGAAACTATACCCAAGGTTGACGAACTCACAGTTCATCTGCTTAAACTTGAGCCAGTACAGGGCTCGAGCATTTACATGCACAAACCATATAGTTCCTTTGCTTAAATACACGATCAGGCAAAGATAAAGGGACACAGTCTTATCATCAAGAAAATATGCACATACCTGAAATATTCATAGGGTATCCAACTTTAATTTACAGTTACATTCAAATATATAGGATATGAGAATACTTATCTATTTCATATTGTAGCCAATGAAGTGACTGTGGGTGTCAGCCTTTTCACCCAACCATAGGCTCAGAGTAATTCATTCTCGGAACTGTGGTCACCCCTGTGCCAAGCCATGATATCAGTAGGGAAATTTCGTAGTTTCTCAGGGATTCCTTCTCATCCATAGTGTCTGCAAGGTTTATCATATGCCTCCTCAACATCAAACTCGCAGTCTTCTGCTCAATTCACGCTCTTTTTTTAGTCCTCAGATATATTTTCTCTTGTTCTCTCCAGTAACCAGAAAAACTTATCGATCTTTCTGTTCCTCTTCTGAGTTGGAGAGCCTCACGCCTTCTCCCTTCCCATGTTTCTTCTCTAATATCCATCACCTATATTCCCCCCTTGCCTTTCTCCCCCTTGGGATGGTTATGGACCTGTCCTGTTCCTTCTGTCAGAAGGAAACTCATGTCATTCTGGGTTTGCAGGACTCTATGGTACTTTGGGCTGACACCCTCCTATCTCCTCAACCATACCATGCTTCCATTCATGGGGGAGGTTGATGGCTCCACCACCACTCCTTTTCTTATTAACTGATTTTTCCTTGGGGGTCAAGATGAGGCGTATCATTTCAACAAGGAGAAATTTGGGTCATTGGACATAATGAACCCTCTCCATAATTTTCCCATTTCTTCCCTCGAGTGATATCATGGTCATTGCTTCAAATCTTCACCCCCATAATCCGTTGTTGGCAATTCAAACAATAATACATTTACATTGTTCCCATGCCATAGCATGGTGATCATAATTAATGATTAATTACAAGTTGGGGGAAACAAGCGTATTAAATTACAAACAATAAGTTATAGTTCAGCCCTAAAGACAAGTAAAGGAGGTACTTGGAAGGATATAAATACCCATCAAGAACCTCTCATTTGATTATTAAGAAAACTCATGATCTCTTGGTGCAAATGAAGTAAAAGAATCGTGTGAAGAATGGATTTCTCCGAGTTGCATATGTGAGAAGGATTTTCAGGAAACCCTATCTGAGGTAACCCCCATGTCAAGTATAGGGTGTCTCATGAGGCCCCCTCTAGTTTTATAATACTCATCACGTGAGGTCTCGCTCATTGCCCAGTCTAGTCCCATGAGGCTGAGGAAAGGTTATGAAGAATATTCCCTCATGTTGATGTTGAATTCGAGGAAGGTTTGGTGATTCGAGATTTGATGCACTAGGGTTTTGTATAATAAAAGGTATGTTTTCTATATGTCTTGAGGATTGTATCTTCGAGATTTTCGTATATTCCTGAGGTATATCTTGGAGTTGTTAGAATATACTTGGAGACATATGTTGGATATTTTGGTACATTCTTGAGGCCTATCTTGACACATGGTTTGATGTATATCATGGTGATTTTGAGCACATGATTTGGAGATTATTCTTGGAGATCTTGGAATACATTTATGTGGTTATTGGGGTTGTATAAGTTTTGATGATGATGATGGATAATATCAGTGAGAGTAACAGTGATAGGTTAATTGTCTCATTTATATTTTCAGGAGGAACGAAGGGGAAAGGAAAGGGGGTTGGATCCTTCTTCAAGTTTAAGTTGGAGCATCTAGGGAGTTGTATATTCCTTTAGTTCAAATTCTATAAATGAGGGGGGTGGAGCTTCCTTCCAGTTAGATTTAGAGAATCTAGGGAGTTGGAGCTTCGTTCGGGTTGGATCATGTAAACTAGGGGTTTGGGTCCTCCTTTCAGTTGGAGCTAGAGAATCCATGGAGTTGTAGCTTCCTTTAGGCTTGAGCCTGTAAAATACGGGGTTGGAGCCTCCTTCCAGTTGGTGCTAGAGAATCTTCGAAGTTGGTGCTTCCTATGGATGTAATATTCAAGATTTATATTAAAAATTGTTCTGTGGTTTTCTCCCATTTGGGTTTCCATGTAAAACATGTGTGTACTCTGTTTATGTGGTTATATGTTTATGATATATTCAATGTCATCATAAGTGATAATTTTTTGATAACTTAATGTTTACATGCTGTGGTTACAAATGGTAAAAAGTGCATAATACTGATTCACCTCCCCTTCCCAACATTAGTCAATATTCCAACAACATTCAATAACATCCATTGCTTAATAATAACAAAAAAGTTCCCCATCATTAGAAATCAAAGAAATATATGAAATATAATCTTCATACCTCTTAGGAATATTTCTGACCCATGTATATCTCCTCAGAGTTGATTGTGGAATTTCCACATTTTCTATATATTTTATGCATCCTCATCTACTTCTTTACAATATTCTTTATGCTCCTTGTTTTTTGTAGATGGTTGAGTTTCCAACTAAATTTGTTGATTCTGTGGTACATGTTCATGTATAATTTTAGCTTCTACTATGTCTTATTATATGAGAGGGGATTCATCAAACACTACATATTAGTTAATGATGGTTTGGTGGGTAGTAAAATCCTACAATCTGTATCCCCTAACTCCATCACCATAACCAACATATATATGTTTCTTTGATCTAGGGTTCAACTTAGAACATTGATATTTAGAAATAAGAGAATAAGCATAAAAACCAAAAAATTTCATATCCCTGTAATCACAAGAATGACCTATCCATACATCTTCATGGTTCTTACAATCTATTGCAATTGATGGTGACCGATTTACCAGATAGAAAGTTGTAATGACTATTTTTTCCCATAACTCTTGCTGTGACTTGGAATTATTAAGCATGCTCATTTCTCTCTCTAGAAGAGTCTTGTTCATGCATTCAACCACACCATTTGTTGAGGAGTGTAAACTATGGTTTTATGATTTTTTATCCGAGCTTCCTTGTAATGATTTTCAAATTCCAAAGATGTGAACTCGACTCCATTAGATGTTCTTAAACACATGGTTGATCTTCCATTTTTTTTTTCAACCAAATCACTAAATTTATTAAATACATTAAACACATCAACTTTTCTTTTAAGAATACAGACTCACACCTTTCTAGAATTATCATCTATAAATGTCACAATGTATGATGATCCTGCAAAAGAAACTATAGGGGATGTCCCCCAAAGATTTAAATGGATATAATATAGAACACCCTTACTTGTATGACTACTTTTTTAAAAAAAAATTCTACACTACTTTCCAAAAACAAAATGCTTGTAAAAATTCAAAATCAAAGATCTCAAATATGGAAGTAACTTACAATTTATCAGTCCCTTTATCCCTTTCTTTCTCATATGGCCCAATTGTTGATTCCATAAATGAGTAGCTTCATTTTCTTCCTCAAATACCATCATTACTTCATTTATTTGAGTACTCCCTTGCATCTTGTAAAGGTTCCCAATATTTATAGCCTTCATTACCACCAAAACTCCCTTGGAGACCTTCAGTGCTCAACCTTGAATTGTAAATTTATAATCTACGATGGAAATTAAGTTCTTTTTGAGTTATGGTACATGTATTACCTCTATCAATGTCCTTACAATACCATAAACCATTTTAGTATTAATGTTCATAATCCCAATAGTCTTACAAGAAACATTGTTTCCCATAAAAAAAATGCCGACATCAATAGCTTGGTAAGAAGAAAACCAAGAAAACCAACTCCTTTGTGGACACATGTGATGCAAAGAACCAAAATATAATAATCATTCCTCATGATATAGAGAGTTATTACAAAATGATAACACTTTGTCAACCATACCTAAACATGACACGACCATATTTGCCTCCTTTATAGAGTCATACTTGGAATCTTGCCTCTTCCAACAATCTTTCTTGAGACGCCCTTATTTATTGAAATACCATCATTTTCTCTTACCATTTTTTCTTTTTGAATTATATCTAGTTGTACTTCTCTAATTCTCCCCTTTTTCTTTGGATCAACCCCTAGCAACCATTGTTTATGGTTTGGAGGTTTCTATACTAGATTTCCTTTGTACCTCCTCAAACAACAAAGATCCCACAACAGAATCAAAATCAAGATTGTTTGTTGTGCTAAAACTAATAGAAGTGACTAAGTGGTCCCACGATTAAGGAAATGAACATAATAACATGACTTCCTCATCTTCATGTTTGATTTTTACTCATATGTTAGTTAATTGGAATATAAGAGTATTGAAAATATATAAAAGACCAACAATTTTGGTACCTTCTTTCATTTGTAAATTTTACAATTGCCTCTTCAAATAGATTTGGTTTGTTCAGGATTTGTCATGTAAAGGCTTCCCATTCTACTTCATAATCCCATTATTGTTTCCTCTCCAAAAATATTGAAAAAACATCATCTCCCAAACACAACCGAATGGTATTGAGAGCTCTTGTATCCATATTGTAATGTCCCCAAGGCCGAGCCCTATTGTAAATCATGTCTATGAAGTATAAAGCTTGTTTAAGAACTGTAATTCAAGTTTATAAGGTTGGTGAGCCAAGTTATATAAGCTAGTGGGCTTATGTGTTATTAGGCCTGATAGCCTAAGTGTTTAAGGCCAGGAGCCTGACTTTTGTACATGTAATTATGCATAGTATTAATACAAAACATCTTTGCGTGTGGACTGACCACGATGAATGAGTGATGGGGGACTAAGCTTCCACAAACCCTGGGTAAGGGATTGGGGGCTGGAATGTTGGAAAGAGAGGCTAAGTGTGGAGCCTAGGGGCTTAATTCCTTGGGCATAATATTTTAATATTATCCCAAAATCCATGGGAAATCTATGTTTTTTCCTAAGTTCCTGGGGAGGGATGCATGGAACTTCATGGGCGACATGTGTTGACCTAGGCGCATGATATTTAACCCAGGAAATGAGTTGTGTTGTGTCCTCCTTCCATTTTCGTCGACTGCTGCATAAGAGTGGGGTGGGCATTCCTCCAACCATCACCTGAATCCGGGGTTTGACCTTCCAATTCCTCCATCCTTCGTATGTACGTGTTTGGCCTTTATGATTGAACCTTTGTACACCTTACACATTTCTGAAACCAGAGCAGTGAGTCTGTTCCTTATTGATGGTTGGGAGAACCGAATGTCCCGTAATTGCTGAGCCGTGCATCCTGTGTTGCTTGCTGGGAATCTCAACGCATCCTATAATCACAGAGCTGCACTATGATTTAGCGTTGATCATTTTCGTTTCGGGTGTCCATACCCATTTTCCCAATTGACTGTTGTGGCCACACAGTGCTGAACTGCATGTGGCTTGCTGGCTAGTGTGAGGGAGGTGATTGTTGTTGAAGAGGCAGGTTACCCAGTCTGTGAGCGACTCTCTCCAGGTGAGAGAGTGAGCGGTGGAAGTGAGAACTCCTAGAAGGAGTCATGTAGCTTCCACAAAGCTTGGAGACTTCCAGTCTGGTCTGTTGTTGAAGCCCAAGGGAAGGGAGGTTAGCAACCAATGGATTGTCTTGGTGATAGTCAAGGTGTATACTCCTGGGGTGGGACAGACATGTGGGGAATGAGAGTCTATGGGCAGTGGGAATAAGTGGCTCATGGGAGAGGATCCTTCTCCTATGACTGTGTGTCTTCCTGTATTCCTTGCCTAGCCTAGGAATCCCTACCCAGTGGAGCTTAGTCCCAACTCGGGGGTGACCTGCTACTGAGAGTGATGAGAAACGTGGTCTAAGGCCAAGAGGTTCATGGGAGGTCTACACGCAGTTGGTGAATTACATCCAGTCTATAAGATACATATATACATGCTTATAATTTCAATTAAATATGCATGTCTGTGATTATAGCAATGTTTACATGTATTCTATTATATTCGTGAATTAATGTTAATGTTGTGGATTATGTATGATAATGGTATTAATGTGCTTACGTTGTGTTTAACTGTAATTAAGCAATGGTATTTCATAAGAATGCATAATATGTTACAATAGTATTTTTTTGTGTAGTAATGTTGGCTCGACCATGGGGTTGATGGTCAAGAACGTTACAGTATGGTATCAGAGCTTAGTTTCAACGTTGAGCCTATATGGGATGGATAAGTGGTCTTTGGACCGAGGTTCTGAGAAGAAATTATGTCTGGAGGACTAATTTCAAACCTCAGAATATTTCTGAGTGTCAACGGACTACTTGACAATGTTACAAAGCTCAGGAGGTGTAGCGGTATTATAAAACTATAGCCGGTGTGGTATATGGCCACAGGGAGAGAGAGAACTCCACACCAGAAGTGTTGGATCCATAGAATTTGTTCGGGAGGAAAGGAGAACCCTCACAACCATCAAATATGGAGAACGTGCACAAAGTTTAAAACCCTTTGGAGTTGTACAGGAGTGTGGAAATCCCGATATGTGAAATCCCAAATTTGTCAGGACTGTCCATCGGAAAGGACGTGTGGAGAACGATCAGCCTTTCGCTGACTCGATACTTGAAATGGTCTAAGGGTGAGTTCGTGAGAATTCATGAAACATGAATTCACGATTGGATCACAACCTTTGATCTAAGAGAGATCTGAACCGTTAATTGTCCAGGAAGAAATCGACATTTTGGGAATAGGGAGGACGAAGGTGGAAAATATTTCGACCTCGTGACACATGAAATCCTGCTATGCGAAATTTCGATGAGATCTGAGTCATCAGATCGTGGGGAATTAGGACCGTTGGATCAAGTAGATGAAAGTTCAGAAGGAGGGTACCAAGTCATTGGCCAGAAGTCCTTAAGAAGCAGAGTTGGACGATCAGAATTCTCTGTGGAGAACTCGCGAAATTGCGAGGACCGTAAGATATCCAAAAGTTGCAAGGTGGTTAGTGGATGGAGAAACTCACCACCTTATGATCCAAAATAAACGTGGATCGTTGATCGTGGTTGGTTTGATTTGTTGGATCATTTTGTGAATTCAGGGATTGTGAACTTGGAGCACAGGCCAAATTCTTGGTCACTCCAAGTCCCAAATTGTGAAAGAGATTAACAAGGGTAGAATCAGACAGTGGAGCACTTCCAAGAAGAAGTTTCGAAATCCCGTGATCCGTCAGATCCAACGAACTAGCGAGGAAGTTAGGGCTAAAGATCTTTGACAAGTGTAATCTTAGGAGAGATCTGGACTGTCGGATCAGGGGAGGCTCATAGCCATTGATCTCATACATGAATTCCCATATCAGAATTCAGGGATTGAAGTTAAAAGAAATTTGGAGTCGCTGCATCGTGAACTCCCAGTTCACGAAACTTTGAAAAGATCTGGACCGTTAGATACAAATCATCGAGGATCGTTGGATCTCGTACAAGAACTCGTGTATTGGAGTTCGGGGAATGGAGTGACCAGTGGTTTGGGTCATTGCATTTCAAACTCCCGATTACTAAAACCCTGAAACCCGAAGTTATGAAGTCCCAAAATCTTTGAAGATGGAAGAACCGTAGCGTATTTTAACCATTAGATGTTTGGTAAACGTGGACCATCGATCCACCCGATTTACGCGAATTCGGTAAATCGAAACTCCAGGAGATAGATGTGTGTAACTTAAACTCTTTGAAGGTTGAAAGCCCGAGTAGCACCTAGTAGTCTAGCATTTGGTCACGACCTTTGGTTACGAGGGTAGGGGATAAGAAAGAGGGAGCTATCACCCGAAATTTACAAAGCCAAGCAGAACTTGGAAAAATTGTGAAGTTGAAGCGTTTTCTTAAATCAAAATGGTTTTGAATGTGTGGAATTTTCTAAGAATGACGACCTGACAAATCCCTGTTGTTTTCACGTGTGTTTGCATAAGCTTAGCAAGTGCCAGAACTGAATAGGGTTGTCGTTGAGAGTAGAGAATGGAAGAGGTGTAGATTGCCTCCAATTCAGAGAATGAAAGAGAAGGAAGGAATGTCAACTTGGGAGTCGAAGGATCAAACTCTAATGGGAAAGAAAAAAAGATGGATAAGGAAGGACATGTGATGAAAATCATTGAAATATTGTAGAAAGATTCTCAGGCTCGCCAAGCTGATAGTCGAACGCTCATGAAAGTCAAGGATAAGTGGGGTGAATTCAACTTAAGGATGTTGAAGAGTCTGGAAAGAATAGAAAAGAAATTGGAAAAGGAGAGTGACTCAAGCAAGACAAAGAGTCACAAGACCCCTAAGAGGAAAAGAATAACAAGGAGTGTCAGTAGACATCGTCGTCGCTCCCCAAAGCATTCCAGTAGGAAAGCACACAGTAGTTCAAGCCCATCTCCTACCAGAAATCACAGGAGATCTGTGATGGATGAATTGAAAGGGGAAATGAACAAGATCAAGCCTCCAACATTCGATGGAGAACATAAGAAGGAGAAAGATGTCAAAACTTGGTTGCTTGGTATGAGGAAATACTTTCAACTGCAGAATTATTCCTCTCATGCAGAGGGCAGGATTGCCATGTATCAATTGAAGGGAAAGGCATCCATGTGGTGGGATCAACTTGTGCAGGTGCAACACATCAAGGAAAGGGACATCACCTGGAAATAATTCAAGAGGTATTTTGAGAGGAAATACTTAACTAAAAGATATTATGACAGAAAGATGAAAGAGTTCTTTGAATTCAAGCTAGACCACTAGACCATTGATGAGTATGAATGAAAGTTTTTGGAATTACTGAAGTATGTTTCATTCATCAAAGATGAGTCTGTCAAGATTCAGAGGTACCTGAGTGGATTACCGCCTCCTATTGGGGATAAGATTCAGTATGATGACCCAAAGACTATGGAAGAAACGATAAGAAGAGAGAAGTGCTTATTTGAACAACAAAGAGAAAATCCTACCTTTCGGAAGGCTTGGGATGACTAGAAAAAGTTCAAGAAAGAACAGAGGCAGAAGGGAAATAAACCACCCTTTCTCAAAAATAGTCATCAAGGACAGCCGTCTCTTAGAGAGCCCAAGAAGGTTGAAGTGGGTGGGAAAATGTCAAGGCTTCCACCTATGGAATGTTGGGGTTGTAAAGAAAACCATAGGTACAGGGATTGCCCCCCCAAAAATGATAAAGTAAGAGTTCTCCACAATGTTCAGCGGGCTGAAATAGTGGAGGACATGGGTAGTAGAATTCCAAGGATCTACATAGCCCTGGACAACAAGAAAGTTGAGTATCAGTTGCACATGATTGAAGTAGAAGGTATGATAAAAAACCAACCATTTACTATTTTAGTTGATTCAGGGGATATCCATAGTTATGTAGACCCTAGAGTGGTAGAAAGTTTGCATTTGATAAGAAGCAAATATGAAAAGTCTTGGTTAGTGCAGCTAGCTATAGGAACCAAAAGAAAAGTCATGGAGTTAGTCAATTCATGTCCTATAGACATGAATGGACTAAGCACAAAGGCCGATTTGAACATTCTGTCGTTAGGCTCTTGTGATTGTCTAATTGGGATGGATTGGTTGGACCAACACCATGCCATCTTGGACTATCAGAACAAGGCATTCACTTTCTTAGATGAAGAAGGGAATCATAGAACTGTCCAAGGAATTCCTAGATCTTTTACTGTTAGAGAAATCTCAGCAATACAACTGAAGAAGTGCTACAGAAAAGGCTGTCAATTATTTGCAGCCCATGTGGGGGAAATGCCTAAGGATAAGGTGTCAAGTATTGAGGATCATGAGGTACTTAAAGAGTTCGAAGATGTATTCCAAGAAGTACCTGCACTACCTCCGAAAAGGGATATCCATTTCTCTGTAAACTTGATGCCTGGAGCAACTCCAGTGTCAAAGGCTCCGTACAAGATGAGTGTGCCATAACTGAAAGAGTTGCAGTTGCATCTTGAAGAACTTCTGAAGAAGGGGTATATACGCCCAAGCGTGTCGCCTTGGGGTGCCCCGGTCCTGTTCACAAAGAAGAAGGATAGAACGCTGAGATTGTGCATCGATTTCAGGCAATTGAAAAAAGTAATAGTGAAGAACAAGTATCCTCTACCGAGGATTGATGATCTCTTCAATCAGTTGAAGGATGTAAAGATCTTTTCAAAAATAGATCTAATATTGGGATACCACCAAGTAGGAATAAAAGATGAAGACATCAATAAGACTGCCTTTAGAAGAAGGTATGTCATTACTAGTTCACAGTGGTGTTGTTTGGACTGTCAAATGCATCTGTTGTTTTTATGAGCTTGATGAATGGAGTATTCAAGGACTATCTAGTAAAGTTTTTCATCGTCTTCCTGGATGACATTCTGGTGTATTCTAGGACCGAAGAAGAACACGAACAACATCTAAGGATGGTGTTGCAAGTGCTAAGAGAGCACCAACTGTATGCCAAGCTGAGAAAGTGCTCGTTTTATCAGGAGCGGATCCATTACTTGGGACATATTATCTCGAAGGATGGGATAGCGGTAGACCCTGAGAAGATTGAAGCCATTAGAGAATGGTTAGTGCCAAGGAATGTAACGGAAGTTAGATCCTTCATGGGATTGTCTAGTTATTATAGAAGGTTCATCGCAGGGTTTTCCAAGATATCTCACCCTATCACTTACTTACAAAGAAAGGGGAAGCAGTTTCACTGGACAGAGGGATGTGAGGAAAGTTTCCAGCGATTGAAGCAGTTGTTAACAAGTGCTCCAATCCTAAGAATTGCAGATCCAAATGAAGATTTCATAGTATGCATTGATGCATGCAAAGAAGGACTGGGAGGGGTCCTCAGTCAGAATGGATTCATAATCTGTTATGAGTCTAGGAAATTAAAAGAGAATGAGAAGAACTATGCAACCCATGACTTGGATTTGGAAACCATAGTTCATGCTCTAAAGAAATGGAGGCCTTACCTCATGGGAAGGAGGTTTGAACTCAGAACAGACCATAACGGTCTAAAATATTTGTTTGATCAGCTAACCTTAAATGTTAGACAAAGTAGGTGGATGGAATTTCTGTGTGAGTACGACTTTGAGATAAATCATATCAAAGGAAAGGAGAATAAAGTGGTTGATGCACTCAGCAGGAGGGTGCATGAATTACATGCTACAACCATTAGCATGTATCGGATTGATATTAAAAGCATAATTCTGGAGGCTGCAAATGCAAATCTGCAGTACAGAGAATTGGTAGATGGAATGTTGTTGTATAAGAACATAGTTTTTGTACCTAATGTCCAGTGCTTGAAATAGATTATTTTGCAGGAAATGCATAATGTACCTTATGCAAGGCACCCTGGATATCAGAAAACAGTAGCAGCGGTCAAGAGACATTACTTTTGGCCGAGTATTAAGAGAGAGATGTTTGAATACATCGCTAGATGTATGGAGTGTCGGAAAGTTAAAGCTGACCATAGGCACCCAGCAGGGTTGCTACAACCTTTACCCATTCCTAAGTGGAAGTGGGAAGTAGCAATGATGGATTTTATTACGGGATTTCCCCGAACAGGCAAGCTACATGATTCGATCATGGTGGTGGTGGACAAGCTTACAAAATCTTCCCATTTTATTCCACTAAAAACTACTCACAAGGCAGCATATGTTGCTGATATTTTCATAAAGGAAGTGGCACGATTGCACGAAATTCCTAAAATGATTGTGTTTGAGAGAGACCCAAAATTCACCTCGAATTTCTGGAAAGGATTGTTCAAAGGATTCAAAATTAATTTGAACTTTAGTATAAATTATCATCCTGAGTCTGACGGACAGACAAAGCGGGTGAACAGAGTAATAGAAGACATACTAAGAATGTATGTGATGGACAAACCATCAAGATGGGAAGACTACCTACACTTGGTAGAATTCATCTACAACAATGGGTATCATGCATCATTGAATATGAGCCCATTTGAAGCACTTTATGGAAGAAAGTGCAATACTCCAGTGAGTTGGGATAATACAGCTTATAGAACAATAGTTCGACCAGAGTTGCTCAAGGAGATGGAGGACCAAATGATAAAAATTAAGCAGAATTTGAAAGTTGCCTAGGATAGGCAGAAAATTTATGCTGATAGGAATAGAACCCATAGAGAGTTCAAAGTGGGTGATCATGTTTTCCTGAAAGTGAAAGCTAACAAGAGTTCCCTGAAGCTGGGAAGTTTCGCCAAATTGGTAGTCAGATTTTGTGGGCCATTTGAAACCCTGGAAAGGATTGGGCCAGTTGCATATATGCTTTCATTACCTGCATCCATGACTGTACATAATGTGTTTCATGTTTCATTTCTTAAAAAGTATATGCCTGATGCTAATCATGTAATTGATTGGAATGTGATCCATGTGGAGCAAGAAGGTGTCCTGTAAGTGCATCCTGTGCGCATATTTGACAAGAAAAACAAACAGCTCCGAAATCGAGCCATAGGGTTTGTAAAGGTCCAGTGGAACTGGTACATTCCTAAGGATGCGACATGGGAGCATGAAGATGTTATGCGGGCAAGGTACCTGGATATTTTTGAAAATGTTGAAAAGCTTGCAGATGTAGTGTAAAGTTGCACCGAGGACAGTGCAAAAATAAGGGGAGTGGATTGTAATGTCCCCAAGGCCAAGCCCTGTTGTAAATCATGTCTATGAAGTATAAATCTTGTTTATGAACTGTAATTCAAGTTTACAAGGCTAGTGAGCAAAGTTATATAAGCTAGTGGGCTTATGTATTATTAGGCTCGGGAGCCTAAGTGTTGAAGGCTAGGAGCCTGATTTTTGTACATGTAATTATGCACAGTATTAATACAAAACATATTTGTGTGTGGACTGACCATGATGAATGAGTGATGGGGGACTAATATTCCACAAAACCTGGGTAAGGGATTGGGGGCTGGAAGGTTGGAAAGAGAGGCTAAGTGTGGAGCCTAGGGGCTAAGCCTAGGGGCTTAAGTCCTTGGGCATAATATTTTAATATTATCCCAAAATCCATGGGAAATATATGTTTTGTCCTAAGTTCCTGGGGAGGGACGCATGTGATTTAACCCAGGAAATGAGTCGTGTTGTGTCCTCCTTCCATTTTCGTCGACTGTTGCGTAGGGGTGGGGTGGGCATTCCTCCAACCATCACCTGAATTTGGGGTTTGACCTTCCAATTCCTCCATCCTTTGTCTATATGCGATTGGCCTCTGTGATTGAACCTCTATACACCTTACACATTTCTTAAACCAGAGCGGTGAGTTTGTTCCTTATTGCTGGTTGGGAGAATCGAATGTCCCGTAATTGCTGAGCCATGCATCCTGTGTTGCTTGATGGAAATTTCAACGCATCCATTAATCACAGAGCCATGCTATGATTTAGCGTTGATTGTTTCTGTTTCGGGTGTCCATACCCATTTTCCCAATTGACTGTTGTGGCCATGCAATGCTGAACTACGTGTGGCTTGCTGGCCATTGTGAGGGAGGTGATTGTTGTAGAAGAGGCAGGTTACCTAGTCTGTGAGCGACTCTCTCTAGGTGATAGAACGCGTGGAGGAAGTGATAAATCCTAGAAGGAGTCATGTAGCTGCCACAAAGCTCAGAGACTTCCAGTCTGGTTTGTTGCTGAAGCCCAAGGGAAGGGAGGTTAGCAGCTGATGGACTGTCTTAGTGACAGTGAAGGTGTATACTCCTGGGGTGGGACAGACATGTGGGGAATGAGAGTCTGTGGGTAGTGAGCATAAGTGGCTCCTGGGAGAGGATCCTTCTCCTGTGACTGTGTGTCTTCCTGTATTCTCTGCCTAGCCTAGGAATACCTACCCGGTGGAGCTTAGTCTCAGCTCGGGGGTGACCTACTGCTGAGAGTGATGAGCAGCGCAGTCTAAGGCTGGGACATTCACGGGAGGTCTACACGTAGTTGGTCAATTACATCCAGTCTAAAAGATAAGTATATACATGCGTATAATTTCAATTAAATATGCATGTCTGTGATTCTAGCAATGTTTACATGTATTCTGCTGTATTCATGAATTATTGTTAATGCCATGGATTATGTATGCTAACAATATTAATGTGCTTACGTTGTGTTTAACTGTAAGTAAGCAATGGTATTTCATAAGAATGCATAATATGTTACAGTAGTGTTTTTTCGCATAGTAATGTTGGCCCGACCATGGGCTTGATGGTCGGGAACGTTACGCATATATTCCCAATCCTCATCAATCATTCCTACATGTTTCTTTGTATTTCCTACAAACACCTTCCGCATTCCTTATTACACCAACAGATCGTGCATCTTGAGGTTCCACAACTCAAAGTTATTCTTCCTGTTGAACTTGTTGAGGTGCCAGTATCTATTTTGAAAGTTTAGAAATTTTTGGAATCAACATTGGAATTTGATGTCTATCATAAGACATTTTTCCTATCATTTACAGTCATATGTTTCATATTACCGTCACTCCGAACGGGCAACCAATTCCCTTGAACGTATTTATGACATTCAATAAATTTTACAAAACATTATTAAATTCACGAATCTCATGTACCATACAAGATCCTTCTCGATCCCGCTAGACTCGACATTTTTCCATCCTTCACATGGCATAAGCAATATGCTAAAGAGAAATCACAAATATTGGTCTATGAGGAATTACATGGAGCCACCCACTAGAGCCACCAGTGAAAACATTCCCATCCAAATACTATAGTGTTCTGAATGCAATTAATTGTAATACTGCATTAGCCTTAATGCAATTAAGTGTGAAGTTGTACATGTGTTCAAGTGGATCAAATTTGAGGCTTTTGATCAATTGAGCAGCAACACGACTGCAGTAGTAGCAGGGTAACTCATCTCTAGAGTCTAACCTCTATGGAACTTGCCATACATAGCATATTTCATGGAGAACATGCAGAGAAAACAGAGAATACACTTGGATTGAATTGTAACTCGCATACACACAACAATAGGACAAGGTTAGGCCTTGATAGAGGATTGTTCACTATTAGGGCGATGTAAAAGAGGACAGACTCCATTCTTACTCGATACATTCATACAACAAGCCTCTACTGTTACATTTTTTCTAAATCTTGATTTACCTACATGATGCAAGTAGTTGTAAGAGATGGTAATCATGAGGGTGGTGGAACTGTATTTTAGTGGAGATATATAAACGAGGAATACATAATCTCTAGTTTAGTCCACACTTAGATTCACATTTCAGGTAAACATCATGAATTCACCCTTAAAAATTAGTTTCAATTCCGATATGTTATGTCGATTCTACATATCATCTACCTTATGTAACCATCTCTATTGCATTCCAAATATAAATTAGCATTAAAAATACCTTATCAATTACTGTTTACACCCACATATGACTTGACATCCTTGTCCAAGTTCTAGTATTTATTTATTTATTTTTAAGGCCATACCTTTGAAACGAGAGGAGTTTGGAGAGATTGATGCCTATGAATGGTGCCCATTGCTGATACGTTGTATAAGTCCTAGAAGGGTGTATTTTGATTCTTGTCTAAATGATATGTCTCAACAAATATCCTAGGCCCTCACTATTTTATTGCTATTAACCAATATATTTGAACATCTTGAAGAAAATGCTTAACACAAAAAGATGATTCATTTTGGCATAGATGAATACAAATTATTATAAAGAGTGGTTATTAGAACAAAAGTATGGAGGTTAATATTAGGAATTTGGTTTAGTTGTAGGATGTGTAATAGGTTGGTATGTATTTGGAATTGGTCTTCAATTAATCTATCATTCTAGGTGTAATACTTAAATCAACCCATCATTCATTAGTTTTATGGATTAAAAACTAAGGAAGATAAAAATAGTTTGATAATTATATAAAATATTTTAAATCTTCTTTTCTATCAAAATTAGACAATTATATAAAGTATTTTAGATATTCTTTCCCTTTAAAACTATATAAATTCAAACAATCAATTTTAGATTTCCATTTTATTTATTAAGAAGTTTAAATATTCTATTTTCAAATTAGATAATTATCACCAATATCTAGTTACATAATTTTTTTTTGTGAAATTAAGACTTTTTATTATTGAAATTGCATTTCTAAAAATATATAATTTTAAAATTTTAACAAAATTTTAAACAAAAATAATAAAAAGATGAAAAAAATAAACAAAATAAAACAAAACATTTCAATTACATTTTCTTTCTTTTCTTTGACTAATTGTCTCATAATGTTTCATAAAAAAATAATCAAAATAAAACAAAATATTTCAATTACATTTTCTTTTTTTATTAATTGTTTGATAATGTTTCATAAAGTGATGAATGTCCTTATCTTTGATGTGCAATTGGGCTTGGCAGGGTGTTACAAAGCATGAATTTAATTAAATTATATATTAATATATTTTTGAAATATGCTTTTAATATTATATCTAATTAAATTATATATTAATCTATTTTTGAATTATGTTTTTAATATTATATCTCTCTAGATGTTGTTAATGACAATGTTGGAGATAGTTGGTTTTTTATTTATTGTCACAATTAACATAGTAATACTTGTTTTTGTATGAAAATAGTTGTACTGGTCTGTGTTTGGAATTTATTTATTTTTAATGTACAAAGACATACATTCTCCAACTAATTTTAATAAAAATATGCACAAGTTTTGTTTCTTACACTAAAATCATAAAGATTGTTAACAAATTATTAAAAATTTTGGTAGGCATATTGATTTGTTTAAAAAAAAATTCAGTATTCCTTGTAGTATACTCTTGTTATCTTCTTTAGAGGAACTTTTTCTTTTTCCATCTATTAAATGTCTTCAAACATGGAAGATCACAAAATTAATGAAATATGGATAATCTAACTAGAATTAGAATAAGTGCATGAGAAATTGATTTATATAGTACTTGTAAAGGTGTCTTATCAACTTTAAATTGAGCACACTGATTTGTTATGTGAACTTGAAAGTTAAAAATTTTAGTATAATTTTAATTATTAAAACTTAATTTATTAATCAAAACTAGATTATTGAAAGATTAAATTCCTATAAAAACTTCATTGTTGAATACCATAAATTTAAATCCAAATTCCAACCCTGGTTGGAATAATGTGTACAACAATTCAACATCAAAAGTTCACATGAATTATTCCGTTAAGTTGATTCAAGCACAAGCTATACAGTAATAAAGAACGCATGCATCGACTACATGCCACCGGCACTTTCCACTCTGCAGGGAGAAGAAAAATCCGCGTCAAATAGCATGCCTTGGCTGACAAAATATCTATTCATATAATCCTGGCTGGCATCCCAGGCATCTTCATACAGTGCAAACTGTTGATAGTTTTCAAAGTCGTCCTCGAAATGCCAGTTTTCACCGAGGGATTTAATATCTGGGCTCTGCCACAAACCCTCGAATGTTTCCTTCGGAAATTGACAGACTTCGTCATTCCAGTTCAGAATGGGGATCGGGGGAATGCCAAGCTCATCGTCTGAAGCCTCCAGGAGATAACACAGATCAATCCCCGGGTCCGAGGCTAGGGTTTGGCCTGCATGACTGCTAGAAATATCGGAGGCCGCAGAATTATTCCCAAAGTTGGAGGAAATATCGGATGTCCCTTCAATCTCTTCCTCCAAACTTCTCATCACTCCAATTACGACCTCCTCGCTGGGAGCGCATTCTTCTTCTTCGTCGGCTATGGTTACGTCAAATTGCAGTAGATGAAGAAAGCGGTCTKCYTTTTCGGAGT
Source organism: Picea engelmannii (assembly GCA_009831015.1). Taxonomy (NCBI): domain Eukaryota; kingdom Viridiplantae; phylum Streptophyta; class Pinopsida; order Pinales; family Pinaceae; genus Picea; species Picea engelmannii. Next base: position 3,164,563 of record ML777912.1, read on the forward strand.
GGAAGCGTTTCGGCTCCCGCACGCCAGTGGAGTCCGGCAGAACTTCACGCTCACGGTCGCGTTTTCTGAGAGTCTCAGCCATGATTGTGAGACTTCCTGAAGTTTTTGACACTCAACACAACGGTGGTGTAAAGACTGACGAGTGGAGAAGAGGATGATAGTTCGTCTCCGCTTCCTACTGTGATTTCCGATAAGGGTATATATTGGGTATATATTGCCAGTCATAGCATCTCAACTTTTTCTSCTTTTTCTGCWAYAAGCAAGGCCATACTTCCCCATAAAAGCATGGGAGATTTGATGGAAGTTGGAAAATTATGGGAATGGGAATAGCATGGGAAATTTGACAAAGTTGGAAGAATATGGCATGGGAATAGCATGGGAGATTTGACAGAAGTTGGAAGAATATGGCATGGGAAGCGAAGGGCAGGTAAATAATTGACTAGTATGGAAGGTGGCTGACGGCAGGCATGACTCCTCATATCTCCGTTCCTCCCCTACATAAATTTTGAACACGGCAGAGTCGTCGGCATTGAAATTTGGGAGAAAGATTCTCGCAAGACAAATTCCACGTCACGGGTTCAATTAGCGAGTATTCCGACTTTTGCTAAACCTTCATTTTACCGACGGGCAAACCCCAGTGGGAGATCTGTGGCTATAGCTGACTTGTGATGTATGAGCTTTTAACAAACTCGCAGATTTGACTTATCGAACGGTGTAGGCTTCTCGAAAATCTAGAGAGTGATGATCTGTTGGATAGGGTTGACCGTACACGATCAAGTGGGGCAGGGACGTGATAACGTAGGTCCAGCCCAAACGATATAATTTAATTTAATTTAAAGGTTGTTTTTTACATTTTAATTTTAGATGTGATAACATGTCACAACTTTCTTGACGATGATTAAAGTTAACTAAAATCGAATTGGTATGAATTTTAAGAGGATATATAATTACTTACAAAATTTTAAAATTTTGTTGCAATTTTTTCAATGTAAATGTAAATTAACATATATATATATATATATATATATATATTTTAAATAATATAATATAATAATTTTACACTTTAATTTTAGATTTTACGGTTTACAAATAAAAATAAATAAAAACGTTTTATTCTCTTTCACAACTTACAACTTATAAAATTAGTCCAAAACTTTGGATGTGTAGATATTTCTCATCCATAAAACATGTAAACGAGTGGGTCCCAATTCATTCTAAAAGATTGAACTTAAAGTCTTAGGGAATGTAGGTCTATAATTACAGAGGCGACCAGCCACAAAATAAATAATTTTCATGTGTCCGAAATTTCGATTAAGTAGAATATAATATATCGTATCAATGACGCGAAGCATAATTCTGGTCATCATACTGTTATGAGTATGATGCGCCTCACATCTGCTATACGAGCGATATCTAGCTTTTATATTTAAAGTGTGTAATAAGACAAAGTGTTTCTATGCGTGGTTGATTAAATCTGGAAAACGTGGAGGTCCCATTTTGCACGGGAAAATAAATAAATAAGAGTTTGAATGTGTAGAATTTTACAATTATTATTTTTTTGGTATTTAATATTTTATTTTAATACTAATATTATATTCTAATTTATGCTTAATATTATATTCAATAATATTTCATAATGTTTAATTTCATTTTATGGTTTTTTTAATTATTTTTTATTTTTTTTTAAATAAAAAATTTATTAATTTTTTTATTTTTTATTATTGTAATTTTTGTCATAACGGTTATTTATTAGTCTTTACAGTAGGTATAGAGGGAATATAGTGATAGATAATTCGTTGACTACATATTAGTTTATCTTTTGATCATAAATATTTGCATAATATCTATTGTTGCAACTAGGGAACTAAAAACATAATTTTTTATATAATAAAAAGTACCATATATGTACTTCCCTGATTGGATAAGAGATTGGAGGTCTTATTGTCAGCTTTACTATTCCCAATGTTTTATATGGGAACATATCCAAACTTTCTATCGTATGTAGTCTTTTTGAATCATATATTTTGTCTTTTTGAATCATATATTTTTCCTACGTATTGCTTGAAGGTGGATTAATTCTAGCATTAGTTCGAATGTTTATATTAGCATTTTCTGCTAGCTGAATATATCCCTAAGTTTTTATTTGTACTAATCATATTGAAATGTTTAGATATCCAAGCTTTATAGTTATTGATAATTCCAAAGTTTATAACGTCCTTGGCGCATGTATTTGTATTGAAATGTATTGACACTTTTTTTGAGGTGCTTGAATAGGCTTGACATCTTAAATGTTTACATGACGCGAGGTCCTCAAACAGGCCTGACAACTTCAATGTTTGCATACCGCGAGGTCCTTAGACAGCCTGACAGACTTAAATGTTTATCTAAATATGCTTCTCGAAGTACATTTTTCCTTGAAATTTTCCATACAATGTTGTAGTGATTTTTTACAATATTGTTGTCCACCGCCAATTGAATAAGCATTGTATCTTTCATCCTTCTTCTAGCCTTGCAATGCAATTTCGTCATCGTTGAAGCTACATACATTGTTTACTGGTTCGGTGAGTGCTTCTTCTTTATTGGTTTGTCGGTTGTTTCTTGTTGTTGTTGTTTGGTTGACAATTCGATTTGTGCTTCTGCCTTTCATTGTTTCGGAGTAAGTTTCCATGCCATAGTTTCATTTTCTATTCCTTGTTTGTTGTTCAGTGTTTGCAGTTTGCTAGTAAGAATGTTTGTTTATTTCTAGTGGCATGCTCGTCGTATGTTTCTAGTTCCTTCTATGCTTCGGCTGCAATTTCGTAATCGTTGGAGATACATATGTTGTTTACTGGTTTGGTGGTTGTTGCTTGTTCGTTGGTTCTAGGGTTGTTGGTTAGGTTTGTTTGGCTCGGGTTTACGTTTTGGGGCCCTGGGGCTGCAGTTCGTCTTGTTCATGTTTTCTTGTTGGTTTGGTACTTGTTGTTTTCTTTTGTTTGATTAAGCCTTGCAGGGTTGGGGTCCAACGCTGATGGTTGACGCTGGTTTTTTTTTTTTTGGATTATTATTGTTTTGGGGGCGCTTTACGGTGTTCATCCACTGCACCCACGAGTCGACATGCAGTTGTGTTATTTTCCTTGTCTATCGAGATTGATATATGTTCTGCTATGAGATTTTGTTGGTGCTTCAGTGCTGGCATGAAAGAAAATACTTGCATGCAAAATTATCCGAGAATTACATGTGAAATTGCAATATCCGCTATTTTTTTGTTAAAATAAAGCATATGCAGGTTGCATTTATAAATCATGTATGGTCAGATTTGCCCATATGACATTACATGTTCTTTGTCCTCTACCCAGACTGGTGTGCCCATGATACAACTTCTCTTGTACTTGAGATATGATATGTACAACAAAGATTCTGCAAAATTATATTTGGATGTCTGGAAGCATATCTGACTAGTTTTCCACGGAAAATCAAAATCTTATATCATGGGCACATCAGTCTGTGTAGAGGATAAAGAACATGTATTTCCATCGGTGGAAGCATATTTGGATACTTTGTCATGGAAAACCATAAATTGTTTAGCTACGACCATGCAATTTCATGATATTTTGTGGCTCTTAATATATTTTGCATAGGGAAAAAAAAAATTACACATTTACAACTATGGATGGAGAAGCACAAAGGTTCATGTTTCTGTCTATATTTTAGACTGTTCATTGAATCTCTTTTACTGTATGTACATATTACCTCTTTTCCGGTGTATACCAGCTTCCATTCATGTTCATCGTGTTTTGTGCATTCCCACATTCAAACAAACATAATAGCTGGAGAAAACGACGGAGTCTTGACTGCATCGGTTGAAGAGGATATAGAAAGGTGCATGCTTGTACAATTATTTCATATTTCGTTGTTATGTATTTCATTTATTGTCTGTATATGTGTTAACCTAGTTTATTGTATGTAGATGTTGTGTGCCTTCCTACATGATAACTTATCTTCATTACATGCCTTCCTGCATACTAACCTACTTCATGTTCGTTGTGTTTTCGCTGCATTGCTACATTTAAACAAACAAAATGGCTAGAGATGACGATGGACTCTTTCGCGGCTGAATAGCCATGTTTCTCTTTCTTTTACATGTTTCTCTTCATTATAACTTATCTTAATTGCATGCCTTCCTGCATACTAACCTACTTCATGTCCATTGTGTTTTTGTTGCATTGCTACATTTAAACAAACACAATGGTTGGAGAGGACGATGGACTCTTTGGCAAGTAAATAGACCTATTTCTCTTTCTTTTACATGTTTGTCTTCATACTAGCCTTCTTGTCCATTGCATATTCGATGTTGCTACCTTCGAAAAAACAGGTTGGTCAGACAGGAAGATGAATTGTTCTGTGCAACAGTAGAGGGTTCTGTGGTACAATCTTCTAAAAGGTATACCAACTGTGCTGGTAAATTAAATATACAAAGTGGGTGCGGGCATATAATATTAGACTTGAAAACGATGTCTTGGAAGAAATCGTCCTTTCTTCCCTCCCTATTTCTACTTTTTCCATTTTCTATTATCCCTTTTATTTTCTAATTGATCTGCTTAGTGGTTTTTCCGAAAATGCCTTGGTGCGTCGGTTGGCGAACTAATGGTTTCACATCTATGGTCACTCTTCTACCTTATTTCATAGTTACCCACTTTGTCGATTGTGGGTGCCAGGCTAGCAGGTTCAAGATTTCTCCTTTGGCTTCCGGGGGTCTGCGATATACATATTGGCCATGGTGCCCTGCCCTCACGACCTGTTTACTGTTACACATTTTTCAAGTTCAAAAAATCAGATGCATACAATTTTACGGTTATTTAGTCCTTCTGATGGAAAGTATACAATGCATATGCTTGTTTAGTCTTGATGTTCATATGCACATGCTTGCATCAGAAAAAGTTGGAGTAGTGACATGGGCATGAGCAGTCAGTCATCCCAGACATCAACAGACCGACAAGGCCAAAGGTAAATATGCATACGCTCTACTCTTACTATGTTTACCAAACAGATATCCTCGGTTGTATATTCATCTATGGCATTGTGAATATGTTGATGTCATCTACAATACATGCTTTGCAGTTCACAAGAAGTGTCAAAAAGTACAAGGGAGACATCGAATGTATCACATGTTCCGCAAACTAAGAGGTGTCGTTACAAAACTCTAGCTCCATAGTTCATCGAAGTTATTCGAGTACTTGTGGATTTATGCCAGTGAAAGAAGAATACAAAAAAAAAATGCACACTACCATTCACTTTAATTTTCCTGTTCAAAAATTGTCACCACATTTAGAGTTGTAACACCCAAAGTACTATCAATAGAGGGATTGAACAGTCACTGAACTGGACAAGTGTTCGTCGGGGACATAATTGTCATCTATAGCACCTACTTGGACAAGGAAAACAAATGTAGATCCATTATGCGTGCTGACGTGACAAACAAGGAGGCCATGATGACAATGACACTAACTATTCCTACACAACTTGTCCAGAAACACGCAGAAACGATATTGTCGGGTAATGTGATATCCATTACAAATTTTAATATATTTCCCAAAACAATATATGACCGTGGTGATTGTAATCGAATTATTTCGTTCAACAAAATAAGTGTTGTGGAAAAAATTCTCATTTTTTGTTCAGAATATCGTTTCATCCCAGAAGTGACTATCAACCAGCGTTCACAGAGCATTGATATTTACTCAATTAAAACTATTGACGCAGCTGTAACACTAGCGAGAAAACTTGGCTCACAACAAATTCTCCATATAAAGGATGGAGAGTCAGACATCGACAAGGCAATGGTATCTCTTTTCATATCCAGTTTTGTCCTTTACTTTTGCATGTGCATGTATCTCAGGTAAGTTGCACAAATATTGCACTGTTCCATGTTGCAGCTGTAATTGTTCTATACCTATTCAAATTTATTTTCGTCAATGGAGAAGAAATTGCATAAAGGGCAGATTTCACTTATGCTCTTCAAAAGTATAACAAAGAAAAGGGATGTTAGAGAAAGGATCTTTCAAACAACCCACCCAACGTTTGTAACAGAGTTGTGAGAAGATATAGTACAGGATATGAAGAAACTAGCTAGCTCTACAACTGTTGTGCATATACATCCACAAAATCATCCTCACTTTGCTTACACAAATAGCATTCAACAAATTTATGTGGCCTATTTTATTTATTTTTACTTTTTTAAGGGGGGAGAAGGTGCAGTTGTGTATTATATTGTTCAATGTATTAATTCCTATGCTCATGTTCCCAGGTTGAAGGTGTTTTAGTTGCATCCAATGCGTACTCGACCCCCTTTGAAACTGTATATGCAAAATGCAACTCTCCTGCTTCTGCCTCCGATTTGATAAGTGGTGATATGATTGATTGTCTTGTCTACGATGCGGTGAAAAGTGTCCATATATATATGGACATTGCTTCAATGCTGCCACCCTAACCATGGGCAACACAATCGTGCATTGTATGGTTAGGCAGCCTCTGTTACAAAATGTGCTTCCTAAGTTGGCATAATTTTCGTATGAAACGTATCTACAGAAAAAGGCAAGCAATCTCTACATGTTGCGGGACCTTCAGATACACAACAAATTCACCTTTAATGAGGACAATGCAATTTTTCATATCAGCTGAAGAAGGGAAAAAATATATATATCAAACTTTGGAAGGAAACGAAAAATAACTCATGTTTCTCTGTAATATTTCTTCAAGAATCAACATCCAGATAAATGTTCATCAAACTCGACTACTTGGGATTGCATGCACATAAGATTATTTGGTCCAAAAATGGGAAGCATGGTAGCAAGCCCCATATATCCCATGGCCTCAGTTATTTTCTATTGGGAACATGTACCAAATGTAACAGAAAACAAATGCGGTGACGTCTTTTCTTTGTATATCAAATTGTTTGATGCAAAGGTCAATGCGACTTGCTCTATGGAAGCTTCTAGGAACTTGCTTGCAAGTTGTTTGGAGTTTAGTTGGTTCTTAGTTGTATGCTTCGTCTGTCAATTTGTATATTGTGAAACTCCGATTGTTGTTTGGAGGACACAGAACAATAGAATTGAATTTTTTAGCCAGCTAGCCCACAAATTCGCCTGATAATTTCTATGGCGCTGTGACGCAAATGTAGTATGTGGCTTGTTTTAGCATTTTTTCTTAATCGATGAACTAGGTAAAATTAGTCTCCTAGATTAATTTCAAATCAACGAATATATATTGTGCGAAGTGCAATTCTGCTATCATATCAACAAGAGGCTCTTAAAATTCAAATTGGTCGTTGTTATGCTTGCGGTCATAGAATTTTAAAAAACTATCTTTTGTTTCCTTATTTTTTTTTAAATAAGCGATTTAACATCCTTTGATAATTTTATGTAATTAAATTGTACAATATAAATATTTAATATTAATAACTTAGTATTTGAAAATAATGTTAGATAGGATGACCATTCGTAAACAATCGCAATTTTGAGCCCGCCAGTCCTGGAGTCCTTCTGTCAATTGTATGTCGCAGAACTCTGAGTGTTGTTTGGAGGACACGGGACAATAGAAGTGAAATGTTGAGCCAAATATCCCGCAATTTCATCTGTCAATTTGTATATCGTGGAACTATGGGTGCTATTTGTAGGACACAGAACAATAGAGGCTCAATTTTGAGCCCACCATCCTGAGAACCCGCGATCCAAAAAGTGGCTAAGTATGGAATGAGGGATCCATACATGCTCTATAAATCTCATGTCCATACTTTATACAAGTACATGTTTAGTATGTATTACTCGTTTCTCGAAAAATTTCTAGGTATGGAAGTTGGCGGATGCACGTGTTCAGATTTCCACCTACTTTAATATCACTAGCCCGACTGACTGCTTCCCTGTTTCAATTTGTACAAACTTTCTTGTGTAATTAAATTGTGCAATATCAATATTTAGTATTAATAATTTAGTATTGAAAATAATGATTTTAGATCATGTTAGATAGTTGATAGGGATTAGCATCAGTAAGAAATGACAATCTTGAGCCTGCGAGCCCTGGACTCCGTCTATCAATTTGTATATCGCGGAACTCCGAGTGATGTTTGGAGGACACGAAACAATAGAAGTACAATGTTGAGCTAGCCAAGCCACAACTCCTTTTGTCAATTTGTATATCATGAAATTATGGGCGCTATTTGTAGGGCACAGAACAATAGAGGCCCAATTTTGAGCCTGCCAAACCGAGAACCCGTGATCCAAAAAGTGGCCAAGTATGGAATACGCGATCCGTACATGCTCTATAAAAATCTCATGTCCATACTTTATAAGAGTACATGCTTACTATGTATTACTCGTTTTTCAGAAAACTTCTAGGTGCAGAAGTTGGCGGATTCACGACTTCAAATTTCACTTACTTTAATATCACCATCTCGACCGACCACTTCCCTGTTTGATATTTTAATAAACAAATATAAACTGGCCCAAGTCCAATTGTGCTATCACATCAACACGAGGCCCTTAAAAATGAAATAGCGGCAAGTCTGCTTGTCAATTTGTATATCGCAAAACTCTGGGTGCTATTTGCAGGGCACGGAACAACAGAGGTCCAATTTTAAGCCCCCCAACCCAAGAACCCGCGATCGAAATAGTGGCTAAGTATGGAATGAGGGACCCGTACATGCTCTATAAAATTTCATGTCCATAGTTTATAAAAGTACATATTTAGTATGTATTACTCGTTTCCTTCGAATGTTGTTTTGAAGACACAAAACAATAAAAGTGCAATGTTGAGCAAGCCAGTCCACAAGTTCACCTGTCAATTTTCATATTGCGGGAATCTAGGTGCTATTTGTAGGATACAGAGCAATAGAGGCCCAATTTTGAGCCCGCCAGACTGAGAACTCACGATCCAAAAAGTGGCCAAGTATGGAATGTGGGATCCGTACATGCTCTATAAAAACCTCATGTCCATACCTTATAAGACTACATACTTAGTATGTGTTACTCGTTTTTCGGAAAACTTCTAGCTGCAGAGGTTGGCAAATTCATGGCTTCATATTTCAATTAATTTTATATCACCAGCCCGACCGACCGCTTCTCCATTTGATATTGTAATAAACGAATATAAATTGGCCCAAGTCCAATTGTGCTATTACATCAACACAAGGCCATTAAAATTCAAATAGCCCGCAAATTCGCTTGTCAATTTGTATATCACGGAACTATGGATGCTATTTGTAGGGAACGGAACAACAAAGACCCAATTTTCAGCCCAACAGCCTAAGAACCAGTGATCCAAAAAGTGGTTAAGTGTGGAATGAGGGATTCGTACATCGTCTATAAAATCTCATGCCCATACTATATAAAAGTACATATTTAGTATGTATAACTCGTTTGTTGGAAAAAATTCTAGGTGCAGAACTTGAGTGATACACGTGTTCAGATTTCCACCCATTTTTTATATCACCAACCCAACCAAGCTCTTCCCCGTTTCATATTATACAAAATTTTCAGAACGCAAGTTTCTGAATACGCGAGTTTTTCTTTGAAATAAGATCTTTAACATCCTTTAATAATTTTATGTAATTAAATTGTACAATATCAATATTTAATATTAATACTTTAGTATTGAAAATAATATTTTTAGGTATTGTTAGATAGTTGATAGGGATCACCATCCGTAAACAATCGCAAGCTGAAGCCCACCAGCCCTGGAGTCCATTTGTCAATTTGTATATGGACGAACTCTGAGTGTTGTTTGAAGGACATAGAACAATAAAAATGCAATGTTGAGTGAGCCATCCTGTAAGTCTACCTATCAATTTGTATATCGTGGAACTCTTGGGTACTATTTGTAGCACACAGAACAACATAGGCCCAATTTTGAGCCCAGCAGCCCGAGAACCCGTGATCCAAATATTGGCCTAAGTATGGAATATGGTATCAGTACATGCTCTATAAAATATCATGTATGTAATTTCTAAAAGTACATATTATGTATTACTCATTTTTCCGGAAAATTTCTTGGTAAGGAAGTTGGCGGATTCACGTATTTAGATTTCACTTACTTTTATATCACTAGCCTGACCGACCGCTTCCCCGTTTCATATTGTACAAACCTTATTGTCTAATTAAATTGTACAATATCAATATTTAATATTAATAATTTAGTATTGCAAATAATTTTTTTAGATAATGTTAAATAGTTGATAGGGATTACCATCCGTAAACAATCACACTCTTGAGGTCGCCAACCCTGGAGTCTGTCTGTCAATTTGTATATCGCGGAACTCTGAGTGTTGTTTGGATGACACGAAACAGAAGGAGTGCAATATTGACCGAGCTAGCCCGTAGGTCCTCTTGCCAATTTGTATATCGCGAAACTTTGGATGTTATTTGTAGGCCACATAACAATAGAGGCCCAATTTTGAGCCCACCAGCCCGAGGACCCGCGATCAAAAAAGTGGCTAAGTATGGAATGCGAGATCTGTACATGATCTATAACATCTCATGTTCATACTTTATAGTACACATTTAGTGTGTATTACTCGTTTTTTGGAATATTTCTAGTTTCTCATTTCTCTCTGCTTTCCCTTTCTTTAGTTACTCGTTTTTCGGAAAATGCCTAGGTGTGGGATTTGGCAGATTCATGTCTTCATATTTCCATTGTTACTTTTATATCATCAGCCCGACCAACTGCTTCCCTGTTTCATATTGAACAAACTTTTTAAATCACAGGTTCCAACATAGGCAGGTTTAACATTGTGTTTCCATTGTTCCGCCACCTGGAAGTAGCACCCAAACTAATGCAGGCACCACCTGCTATGTTGAAGCAGATCTTCGATTCCGCCATTTTTTGTACTGGAATCTTTCTTGCATATGGTCTTCATCATTCTTTGACAGGGCTAAATTAGCTAACTGTCACTAACATTTGCAATTTTGTTTTACTTGGCAGGACTATTGCCAAATTTGTCAAATTGCCGAATTTGTCAAATTAAGCACCTTTGGTTTTATTAGCACCCAACGGAAAATAACTTTATGCATGAAGTAAGCACCCCACGACCATACACCGTGACCATAACCCCAACGGAATTCACTTCAACACCGTTCTTTGTACTTACCTCAAATCTTCGTTCCCATTCAACGAGGGACACGTGGCCTCAACGGAAATCATCAAAACGCTTTGAAATTCGGACCATCCATCCTCCGTTGTGATCTGGGTCGTCATTTCTTTGCTACTGGGCTCCGCTTGGATCTGAATTGTCCATCTCTTGGACAGTTGACACCACCGATCCTTAATCCCCTCGACGTATACTCTGCTTTCCACCGTGAACCTTGATACATACAGAGTGAAAATATCAACTCGTTTCGGTATTGTTTTCGATGCCAGGGGTCTTTAAACAATATTGCCAGATCGTTTATGTATTCCAACGATTCATACACGGATGAATGAGGATTCCACACATATAATAATGTGGCACAATATAAGGAAACATTTATAAACGAATTCTTCCTTTGACCAAAACTCCGTTCAAATCTATACCATTTACTTCTGTTCTGAACATTCCTCCTCTGCAACGTTTTTCTGTAACTTATAGTTCCTTGAAAATTGGCTTAACTCATACTTTCAGATTGATTAATGAATCAATCGTATTCAATCAATGATAATAGAAATATCCCAATATACACAAATGAACAGAATGATCACATACACTGAGATTGATTTTAACAGAGTAATAAAACCTTCTTTACAAACTTGAATTCGCCCATAGATAGTTTACAAAACAGAGATGTATCTCTACATATTCTCTTGGAATTAGATTCCGAGTTTCTCCTTTTCATCTAGATTCAAGCTTCTTCCTCAAGCTCTGTGAGCTAACCCTCATCTAGAATAAACTGGATTAAACTAGGTTCAGCTATCTAATCATCAACCAAAACTTTTATTTATATTACAGTGGATTTCTGTTCCCAGATCCTATGATTAAGGAACAGAGTCCTTAACAAACTCAACTGACCCCTACGAGTCATCAGTGACTCACTATTCATTAACAAACCCTATCTTATCTTTTACAAGTGGAAAGGAT
>ML777912.1:3194971-3208324 GCA_009831015.1 Picea engelmannii
ACTGAAGGGGGGAAATTCAAGAAGTTAAAAGATATATTTTTAATTTAACTTAAGAAAGGAAAAGGATAAAGGCGTAAAAGATAACTCAACAGAAGAATAGAAGATTAACCCTGGGAGTTAACCTAACTCAACAGAGAATTAGAAGGAAAAGTATAAGTAAGAGGTTGGGGTGCACTTATTACTCATTCTAGTTTTGGATTAGCATTTTCTATTGCTCTTGAGCATTCAGTTTGGGGGTTTTGCTGTACAAACCCTTGGGAGCAACTCAGTGGTGAAATATCCACTCACCTTGTTCCACAGCTTGGTCTCGGGGATGAAATACTCCTCCACACCATTCTAATCTCAGGGCGAGTTTATCGAGGGAGGTTCGATCCAGCTTATCCTGAGGGCCTAGGGCCATTCCGACAATTGGGTTTTGTTTGCAGGGGCATGACCATCAGTTTGAGGGATTTTCTGGAGGGTTATCATCATTCTATATTTGTCTATAGATTAGGACATCGTGGAGCCATAGGGGACGTCCTGTGATTCAGTAAAACTCAGATTTAGGGAGATCTGCTTGATATCTGAGCTCGAAACTTCTCCCACGGGATTATCATAGCCTGATCTATATTATTGGAGAGTTTCAAAGAATTTGGAGGCCTCCTTCATCAGGGCCGAACCAACTAGGGTTTCATTCATCTAGTGGGGCACCCCATTCAGTGGGAAATTCAGATCTACGGAGATTGAGAGGGATCTTGGAGATTCAGGCACCTGGGTTATTCTTACCATTGCGACGATCTATATTCTAGGAGAGTTTCATAGCATTTGGAGGCCTCCTTCATCAGGGCCAAACCAGCTAGGGTTTCAGTCATCCAGGGGGGCACCCCATTCAGTGGGAAATTCAGATCTACGGATATTGAGAGTGATCTTGGAGATTCAGGCACCTGGGTTATTCTTACCATCACCCGATCTATCAATTGGCATATTTCTTAGGGTGATTGGACACTTTTGGCAGTAGGGCCGAGTTATTGAGGGTTTCAACCTTCTATTGGAGCGTGGCGTTCTTCAACTGGAGAGTTTGGCATTCAGATCTACTTGTATTGATCTTCATTTCTTATTCAGCCTTTGGAGGCATTATTTTGTATTAGTGGGAGCTTTTTGTAGCAGCTCATATCTATTGCTTGTACGACCATCTGAGGTTTATGCTAGATCGGTCATCTATTGTATTGATCTTACATTACTCATAATAAAAAGGTCAGATCTTTGCTTGTGCTTCTACATCTTGAATATATTGTGATCTCCATGTGTTGATGAATCTTGTATGCACTTAATAACTCAATAAATTAGTAGTAGTTAGTGATTCCAAGAAAGAATTTGGCTTGGGATCATTACATACAACTAACGTAAAAACATCCTCCACCTTCCTCGCATCCTATAGAGGATATGTGGAGAATAATATCAAGAAAAGAATGGAACTGGTTACCGAGGCGTGGAAAACATCACAAACCATCACTTCCCTTGGAACCAGAGCACATAGTTTTCTCCAACATTTGCAGGCGGAGTTAAAAGATGAAAAAAAAATCTATTTAAAAACGGTCCTTCCTTTTGGCACCATTGTTAACAATATAACATAAACAAAAAGAAGAGAATAAGATATTCCTTCCAAAAACCGGATTAGTCAATTGAATGCATGTTGGAAAGAAAAAGTGAAGAACCTGCATCTCATTGTTCAGTCATGTGAACAAGCAATATTGAAGAAAGATACATTATTCACAGGGCTGTCAAAAATAAACTTAGTCGGAAAAACCAATGACTTCCAAGACCCTGAATTAATCGCAAACTCCTTGCCCTTAACTAGGAAAGAGTTCGATCAACAGGTTGTTATGTTTAAGGCCTTGTCTCTGGAAAATTTTTACAACATCCTTCACTATGATGAAGCTCACGTCGATGACTGGCTAGTCAAATATTCAGTACATAATGAGGAAATTCATCAGGGTCTGTGTAATGTTTCTATCGAATTCCGGGAATTAGAAAACAATCTTTTCAACATAAAAATATGGAATGAGATCAATGTCGCCCCAATGAGAAGTTACATTGAAGAATGGCTTGAAAGGAAATTTAAGCAGACCACCGACGAAAGGCAATAGGCAGTTGTCAGGATTCCAACAACCGTCGAGGACATCAATGAAACAACAACTGCAAGCAAATAACCAAATGGCTCATATATACCCTCACTATAAGTCTACTGATCGCATCCTTCTTTGTTTATCAACCCAGTTATTCCATTTTTTAAATAGAGATGTGTAGGCAAACACTTATACCTTTCAATTTATTTTTTTGCAGGTATTGCACTCTATCTTCTTTCTACAGTCCCATTTCTTGTACATATTTCTCTAATGGTCCGCGAGAGCCCCAATCCAAGTCTACATGACAAATGCATTGAAATTTGCATTTATATGTAACATACTTTTATTTTTTTATATATTTCAAAATCTCCAGTAATATGTAAGCAACTTTTAATTTTTGACATATTTCAAATAAAATTGTTTTCTTATCTCCTTTTAAATTTATGTCTTCATACATTTTTATCTTTCATGAGTCTATATGACAAATGCATTTAAATTTTTATATGTAATAGAATTTTATTTTTTTATATATTTCAAAATTTCCAGTAGTATGTAACAAACTTTTATTTTTTTACATATTTCAAATAAAACTGTTTTCTTATCTCCTTTTAAATTTATGTAAAAAATAAATAGTGCTCTGCATGCCAAACATATACATGTTGCACACAAGATTTTCGTGATATACATTTCAAAATTTTCAATAGTATCTAACAAACTTTTATTTTTTTACATATTTCAAATAACACTGTTTTCTTATCTCCTTTTAAATTTATGTCTTCATACATTTTTATCTTTCACCAGTCTATACGACAAATGCATTTAAATTTCCAAATGTTTTCTTCCACTGTGAACAAAGTTGTAATTTGTTATATACTTTCAAAAAAATAAATGGTGCTCTACATGGCAAGCGTATACATGTTGCACACATGCATTTAAATTTCCAAATTTTTCCTTGCACTGAATAAATTTGTAGTTTGTTATATACTTTCAAAAAATAAATGGTGCTCTACATGCCAAGCGTCATTTACTTATGCCCCATGTTCTGTGATATACATTTTCACCAAACACTTCCGTCATTTACAATTCGATCCCATTTTCCACAATTTGCTTTGTAACCTCATTGGCAGGGACTAAGCTGCCACACAACCTTGTTCATCTATTTATCTTTTCTCAATTGTCCAATGTCATCCAATCTCCTTTTCCAAATGAATGTCATCTAATCGCCTTAAAAACTATACATCAACATTATTTTTTAACATCATTATATGTTTTTGTCTATAATAATGATTAGAATGTCCACTCAACTCTTAATAAAATTTATATTAAAAAATATCAATAAACAACAAATAAAAAATTATATATAAAAAATGTGTAAAACATTAATACTTATTTTGGACCAAGGGAACTACCATTTTTTACGTCGAAAGGCGTACACCTATTGACAATGAGCACAATTAATCACCTTTTAATCTAAAATTCTAATCTGATGGTTAACAATTGAAGATGTTGGCATATTCTTAGTCGTCCTCCCAAATCAATGAATGTGATTTCCTCTTCATAACTTCCTTGTGTTTTTGAATGCATCCGTTAACCTGTTTACCTTTTAACATTTACCTAATTATATTAAGAAATCACTGTAGCACTATATGATTGCCACGTTTAAATGATTAAACTTTGGATTTAGCACGTTGGGTATGCTGACTGTAGATGCTCATTTTCTGGTTGTGCGTTTCATTTTTTGGCTGTGCGTTTCATTTTCTGTTTGCGCCTTTCGACGTTCATCAACCACAATAACCGTGACTGTGCTAGTTTTATTACAATTAAAAAACCAAGTAGAAGAACCACTTGTTAGATATATTTAGAATGAATATTTTCACAATTAGACATGTTATATTTTTATTTTTATTTTACCATATAAAAATTTGGTAATTGTATTTTGATTTACTTAACTAGATAAATTTTGTTCATCAAAACAAGCAAGCAATAGATTGTGACACGGAAAATAAAAGTTTATTAAAAAGATAAATCTCGCCAAAGAAATCTTAAAGCATGTCAACTAATAACTTTTCATTTTAAAGATGATACGATAGAAAAGGAAAAAAAATATAGGGAAGTTTAGACATTGAATTTTTTTTTAAATTTCTGGATAATTTCTATTGAATGTAGTTATGTAATTATTTGTGAAATTATAAAATTTTATTATTTAAATTGTATATTTAAATGTATAAATGGATTCAATGTATTGAAAAATTTATAATCCATTTAAATTATGTAATTTTAGTAATTTTTTTAATTTTTGAGTAATTTTTTTAATTTTTGACTAATTAAAAAAATAGAAAAAAATCAAATAATAATGAGAAAATAGTTATATACATAATTGTTTATATTAATTTTGTATAAATAACTAAAGAAAAGAAAATAATAACATAATTTTTAAAATATATTTTTAAAAGTTATAAATTATATTTTTTAAATATATTTAAAAATATTTCGTATCGATTATACTTATAATATAGATTGTTTACAATAAGTACGCTTAAAAAAAAATTGATACCAACAGTTGGGTTTACCGTATAATTAATTATATACTCAAACAAATCCAACTATATAATCAAATATCAAACGAATTATATAATTATATAATTAATTAGATTAAATTAGAATTAATAATTGTATGGTTATTAAATGATAATTAATCATAATTTGTAAATAAAATATTAAAGTAAATGGAGAGCCTTAATTATCAAATTTCTAGATGTGCAAACTTTTTTCAAAGTGTAAAACTCAAGGAAAGATTTGCATCTTCAAAAATTTGATCCCTCTTGACACAATAGTTTATGATTGTAACATTTTTACTATTGCTAAGGGGACATGGACAAGAGATGGGGGCTAAATTAATCCACAAGAAAAAAGAAGCTCTAGAACAATGGTCAAGAGGGGGTTGAAGGGGAATTACCCATGTATATTAATTCCAGTCATTTTCCTAAAATTGTTATTTGTATATGAATCTTTCAATTTTTTGATTGAGTGTTCCCAAAGACAATCATTGAATACATGTAAGAGAGTGGGTGTGAGTGGTCACAACCCAAAGTTATTGGGCACATGAGGGTTGAGTACAATCAACTTAGGGAAGAGTGTGAGTCAAGAAAGACAAGTCGAGGAGATAAATTTGTATGGGTAGAGACATGTTGAATTGTGGGCATGAGGAGCAAGTAGAGAGAAAGAAAGAAAGCTTGGAGTTGGTGCAACCATTGAGGCTGAATTATAGAGAAAGATGGATCAAATTGCAGTTGGATAACTGAAGATCCAAGTTGTCAAGCCTGAACACTGAACTCCTGAGTGAGTTGCACTAAAAAAACAAGTGTTTGTTGTGTTTTGTTGGTACTTTTCCTAGCAACAAGTTCCCTTGAGTTCGCAGCTGAGAGATTCCTAGATTACATGTGCCAGAGAGACCCTAATAAATGAATGAGACACTCGAGGGACTTAGATCACTGAAGGGGTACATTCATTGGGTTGGGCAGGTCAAGAGAAATAGAGCTTGTAGAAAATCGAGATAGTTGTAGGAAGATATCAGTGGGTTGTAAGTTTTATAAGTTGTGAATGGGCAGTGAGATACCACCCTCTTTTGTGGATTACTAGCCTTAGCTCGAGGGTGACTGGTTGTTGAAATTTGGAACAATCAGTGTACGGTTGGGTGGAATGTCTATCCCAAAAAGATGGTTGCACAACTATTGTGAAAAGATAAGTGTTTTATCTTGTTTATGTTGTATTATGAATTTTAATTGTTGTGCATGAACTATGAGTATGAGAACATATTTTATATGTTGTTGTAATGAAGTTTATTAGCTGCATTCATGTCTATTTTAGTATGTTGTAGATACATCAATGCAATGACAATGAACAATAGTTAAATACATTTTTAATTCGTACCTGAAAGTTACAAGAAATCAATTAAATCTAAAATAATTAAATTATTTAGTTGTAAAATTCCATTTTTATGAGTATTATGTATCGTAATGTCCCTATGGACATCAATGGAGTAAGGACATTTGCGGATTTCGAGGTGATTTAGATAGTTGATGATAGTTGTCCTTACCCTGCACTGTTAGGGATTGATTGCGATTTCAATAACTCCACTGTGGTTAATTTAAAGAAAAGAAGAATGATGTTTGAAGGAGATGGCCTTAGGGTCATTGCACCTTTGGATCCCGATGAAGGTCAGAGATACACAGAACCTATCAGAGAAGAAGACCACGCATATGAAGTGGAAAACATATACAAATTAACAACCAGACAACAAGATTACATTAATCCTACAACAGATGGGAACATAAGCTGGAAAAGTGACAACGCATGTTCATGATATCTAGAAGAAGAACTGGAGAACTGGTAGAACAAAATGTATGAAGTATCTACAAGGATATGCGCTAGATTAACCCAATAAGTTCGTTGGATCGACACAACAATAAATTGCTTTCCCACCTTTGATGGTCTGAATCATTTAGAAGCATTCTTGTTGGACTTTAAATAAATTGTACCAACACAACAAAGATCGTTGGCAATGGATGAGGCCTTGAAAGAAAATCAAGCAAGATGGTGGGGGACACACAAAAACAACATTACAGATTGGGTAAAATGTCGCATTTCGATGAAAGTGCAGTTTTCAAAGAAAGTAGAAGGTTGTGAGGCTAGGTACACATGTCGAAGTTGTCTGAAGGACCATGTGCGAAGTTGCAAGAAATCCTGGAGCAACATTCCTCAAGAGCAGTGGGTGCACAAATTCATTAACACACTGGACACAACCCCTATTAACTAGTATCTTCAAGCATAATTGTGACTCATCATTGCAGGTTGGGAAGGCATGACCTAGAACTTTGTAACTGCCTTTTTGTTTGAAATCCAATATCCTATAATGGATCAAGTGTTACAGATTGTAAGACATAAATTATTTTAGGAGACACCTAGCCTCCCTTTGGAACAAGAAGAGGAAAAATGGACCGCGCCTCTCAAGAAACTGCAAGGCTATTACAATATCAATGTTGACGAAGACGATGATCCTAGGAAGGTGAACATCGCCGAAACAGAAGGCCAAAGAGACATAGAAGGAACAGGAATTGAGCTACCTTTCATTGGAAAACCAATTAAAATAAAAATAAGTCAATATTGGAACAGAGCAAACATCGAAGATTGGAAATGTTGGAGATTATTGGGATGTTGCTGGTATTGACAAGATCACAGAGTTACTACATGAATATCAGGACTTGTTTCCAACTAAGTTCACTGATATGAAGGGCATTAAAGGGCCCATGGGAGAGATGAGGATACCTTTGAAACCAGATGCAAGGCCATTTAAATAGAGACGTTATAGATTGAACCCTAAATATAAGGAGAAAGTGAAGATTGAACTCGACAGAATGTTGGAGGCAGGAATCATAGAACCTGTTGAAGAGTCATAATGGATTATCCCTATGGTGGTGTAGGGTAAAAAGACAGGAGAGATCAAGATTTGTGTAGATATCAGGGAGATGATTGATGCATGTTTGCATGACCCATTCCCTACACCATTTACTGATGAAGTGTTAGATAATGTAGGAGGACAGGAGGTATATTCCTTTACAGGTGGATTTTCAGGATACCATCAGATCCGAATTGCTCAGGAAGATCGCCATAAGACCACATTTGCAACATAAATAGGGGTCCTACCAGTATATAATGATGCCGTTTAGATTGAAGAATGCCTTGACCACCTTTTCTAGGGTAGTGGTCGAAGCGTTCAAGGAGTTTTTACATAAATTTATGGAAGCATATTTTGATGATTGGACTGTTTTTAGCTTACTACAAAATCATATTGAATGTTTAAGAATAATGTTGGATAAGTGCAGGCAGTGTCAAATTTCTTAAACCTGAAGAAGTGCATCTTCTTTTCACCCTTTGGATTGTTGTAAGGTCATATTGTGTGTAAGAAGGGACTGGTGGTAAACCTGTCTAGGTTTGCTATTATAGTTGATCTTCCCCCTCCTACTTCAGTCAAATAGCTGCGCACTGCACTGAGACACATTAGATACTATAGGAAGTTCATTAAAGGCTATGCACATATCACAACACCCATGGAGAAGCTTTGAAAAAATATTTTTAGTTTCATTGGACAGAAGAATGCCAGCGGAGCTTTAACACACTGAAATAGAAAATGGTTACTGCGCCTATTCTGGTTTTCCCAGATTGGAGCAAGGAATTTCACATGCATGGTGATGAATCTTCTATTGCACTAGGAGATTTGTTATCACAACCGAGAGTTGGAGACATTGACCACCCGTTAGCCTTTTCTAGTAGGAAGCTATCAACAACTGATATCAATTACACCACCACTGGGAAAGAAGGGTTAGCCATGGTGTATGCATTGTAGAAGTTTCACCACTACTTGTTGGGAGGAAACTTTAAAATGTTTACTGATCACTCTGTGTTGAAATACATAGTCAACAATCCAGTGTTGGGGGGTGGGGTAGGGGGGGGGGATATGTAGATGTATTCTACTATTTCAGGAATATGATTTTGAGATCGTGGTTAAACCAGGAAGAATGAACAAAGGTCATGACCACTTGTCAAGGTTGGAACATGGAGAAGATCCTAATAGTTTGGAGGATACACTGTCAGATGCACAATTTCTATACATTAGAAATATTGTTGATCACTTCGCGGAGATAGTCCAGTTCCTGTCAACAGGAATGGCACCAAGTGATCATACAATCACCCAGAAGAAACAGTTGGTAGTGCGTGTTGTAGACTTTTCACTTATAGCTGGATACCTATACAAGATGGGACCTGATGGGATATTGAGGAGGTGTATTATGGATACAGATCGACCAATGATCCTCGCAGAAGCTCATGAAGGCATCGCATGAGGACACTACGCAAGAAAAGCAACAACGCAGAAGGTTCTTAGAGATGGCCTCTGGTGGCCTACATTACACAAAGGTGCTAAGGACTATTACAGAGCATGTGATGTATGTCAAAGAGTTTGGAAACCATACATAAGAGATGAAATTCATTTAGCATCGCAACTCACCCTACAAGCATTTGATAAATGGGCCATCGACTTCATGGGACCTATAAACCCACCAGGAAAGCGCACAGGATCCAGATACATAATCAGTGTGACAAAGTAGTTGACTAGATGTGTCGAACCAAGATATGTTAGAGATTGTAGTGCAACTACAACTGCATGATTCATATTTGATGACATCATAACTAGGTTTGGATGCCTGAACATCCTTATGAGTGATCAATACACACATTTTATTAATAATACCATTGAAGCCTTGACCGAATAATTTGTAGTCCATCATCAGAAGAGCACACCCTACCACCCGTACGCGAATGTGACAATTGAAGCATTCAATAATATCTTGGAGACAATGCTGACGAATATTTGCAGTGTGAATAGGGATGATTGGAATTTAAGAGTTCCAGAAGTACTATGGGCCTATAGAACCACTTCCAAGAAGTTAACAATGCAGACCCCCTTTAAGTTGGTTTATGGTCTCGAAGCAGTTGTCCTGATGAAATATTTGGTCCCAATCTTAAGAATCACATCCTTTATAGATATGGATGGCACTGGTGATGTTCAAGAGAGGCTCACTCAATTGGTCGAACTAGAAGAAGACATATTTATTGCAGGATTCCATCAGCAGGTACAGAAGGAAAGAGAAAAGGCACACCATGACAGACACATCAAGAAGAAGGCATTTAAGCAAGGTGATTTGGTACTGATATACGACAACAAATTCATGAAGCATCCATGAAAGTTCAGAACACATTGACTAGGGCCATATGAGGTTGTCTATGTCACAAAAGGAGGAGATACACAATTGAATACCTTGAATGGAGAATGGAAGGAAGGTTTGGTGAACGGAAGCCAGTTTAAATTGTACTATGACAACTAGTTGCCTCGCAACTCTCACTAAAAGAATAAGGAAAAGGATCCATGTACCAGGTACAGTTGAAACTAGGTACCAGACATAGGAAAGACAGTCTGCACACAATGGGGAAGGAAAGAGAAGAAAGCACAGGCTGCTCCGCGTAGCCTGAAGATGAAGAAAATCAGAAGGGTCAGATCTGAAGTGCCTTAGGATGAGTCACAAGTGAGTGTTGGGGTCCTGTTGTCCCTTGGGTATGGAAGTAAGTGAAGAGTAAATAAGAAAATACAAAATGTGAACTACGCGGAAGACATAGTGATTGATATTGGGTTGAAGTGAGGAGAAGAGAATAAAAGATAGAGTGAAGTAAGAGAAATCAAGTCGTTGGACGAGGAGATTGAGGATGACAGATCATCAAGGAATATGGATCTTGGACAAATCAATAAGAAGAAAAAGCCACTGTTGGATGCTTTCGAGCACCGCGTGAGAAGGAAGGAAAGACAGGCTGGTGAAGCCTTGAAAACGTGGGTTAAGTTGACCTGGGGTTTTAGACACCTAGGGTTTTGGTATCTAGGGCTTTGACACTTAGGTTTTGGCCTAAGGTTGTTGGTGAGCTATTGTAATGTATAAATAAAGGTCAAGAGGACCTGAGATGGGTTTTTGTCATTTTCATTGTTGTTATTGTTCATTCCAAGTTTGTTATGAGTGATTATTGTAGTGAGAGAGAGAGAGGCATTGAGGAGTGAGGGAATCTTGTGTTGTAAGATCTTCAGTTGGGTGAGAAGATCAACCCTCCAGCTAGGTGTGTAGGGAGGGAAGAAAGAGAGAAAGAGAGAAGATATGCTAGCTAAGAGCACAGATAAGAATTGTATGCTTTCATCTTAATATACTATAAAGCACAGTTCTATGGACATATCCCTGGGGAGGGTGTGAACCACATACATATTTGTGTTGTGTGTGATTGATGTTGTGTTCTCTTGTTTATAGATATATTGTTATTGCATTATTGTGTTATATCTGATAGATAGTTGTGCGAAGTAGATCTAAGTTGACAATTGATATCTAGATGTTGTGTTGTTCTTGTATCAAATCCACTTTGTATTCCCTTGATCGTATACATCTTCGTCTTGCAACCCCCCATATCTACTTTGGGTGAGACTACATCTGCCTTGTAGGTGTTGCCGAAAGGGCTATTAGTTAGGGCTTGTTGGTGCACTCTTGGAGTTGAACCCTGGGTTTTCCCCTGTGCCAACACAATTCCAATTTGATCATAGGGTAGATCCAATGGTCACAAGTGGTCCCGAGGCTCCTTCAAATCAATGGCTCTCATTAATTCATGACTTCAGAGATTATTGATACACCACACCTCGAATCCCCTTGAATGTCAAGTCTCTAGACGAAAGGATTTAGCAACATCATCCCCTACCTGTCAACTACTAAGATTTACTCCACTGTTTGCGACATCGGGATTCTTCACACTCTGAGGACTCTTGTCCAAGTTCCTCTGGAGTTTTGAGTCCCCGAAATACAAGATCTCCTTCCACATGGACCAAACAATTAATTTATAATGATGAGACACAGTAAAGTAGAGAGGACATGTGGCACCTTCAGTGGGTGACATATGTCACATGTGAATGGGCCTATAGGGTCTACGAAAAACTTGAATCCAGGTGACACGTGGCACGTTGATCGTGGTTCCATGTCAGCCTAGATGATGTCACTGGGTCACTTCACTCCAGAATGATAGCCTTCTAACATCCCTCATATCTCATGGTTGATATCTAGCCATGTAGATCCATAGATGTATGACTCCCATTACTTTGGGAATTCTACATTCACGAGTTCCTCTTCCCGTTAACACAACAAATCAAAACTGTTAAAGTTCCACTCTTTGAATCATGGGATTTGGTGACATGTATCCCTTCCGATGGACAGTGTCGATTCACTTAGAACTTTGGGACTTCAGAGGATCCATCTCCCTTACGAAGAATACTCAATTTCTCTGAAATCATGAAGAGTGAAGGAGTCGAGGAGTTAACACTTATGCTCCTTCTCCAAATCCAATAGTCTTGGCAGAGCTTGGATCCTCCTGAACGGATCTCATCTACTCATCTTCCAAATGAAAGGATCTTCCCTTTCAAGACTTAAATATAACTATCCTTCTTGAGCTTCATCGATTCTGAGAGACTTAGGCGCTAGGGCATGCTTTGCGCTCTTTCTCCTGATCTTAACAAACTCCTTCTCCTAGGATATTCAAAACAACTGGGAGTATTGACATGCATATAGGAAACTATACCCAAGTTCAACGAACTCACAGTTCATCTGCTTAAACTTGATCCATTATAGGGCTCGATCATTTACATGCACAAATAATATAGTTCCTTACTTTCTTAAATACACGATTAGGAAAATATAAAGGGACACAGTCTAATCATCAAGCAAACATACACATACCTAAAACATTCATAGGATATACAACTTTAATTTATAGTTACAGTTCAAATATATAGGATATGAGAATACTTATCTATTTCATATTGTATCCAATGAATTGACTGTAGGTGTGTGCCTTTCCATCCAACCATAGGCTTAGAGGCATTCACTCTTATCACTCTAGACACCCCCATTCCAAGACATGATATCACTAGGGAAATTTTGCAGTTTCTCAAGGATTCCTTCTTCAGCCACGGTCTCTGTGAGGTTTATCAAATTTCTCCTCATCATCAAGATCGTAGTCTCCTTCTCAATTCATGCTCTTCTATAAGTCCTCATAGATATTCTCTCTTGTTCTCTCGAATAATCAAAACAACTTATTAATATTTTCATTCCACTTCTAATATGGAGAGCCTCATGCCCTCTCCCTTCCCATGTGTCTTTTCTCATCTCCTTTACATGTATTCCCCCCTCTCCTTTATCCTCCTCGGGATGGTTATGGAACTGTTGTGTTCCTTCTGTCAGAATCAAACTTGGGTCAGTATGTGTCTGTAGGACTCTGTGGTACTTCAGGATGACATCCTCCTGTCTCCTTAGCCATACCATTCTTCTATTCATGGGGAAAGTTGATGGTTCAACCACCACTCATTTTCTTATTAATTGATTTCTCATTGGGGGTTAGGATGAGGTGTATCATTTCAACAAGGAGAAATTTGGGTCATTGGACATTGTTTGCACTCTTTTCATCGATGTGTGAGAAAAAAGTGAGTGCTTACATGCCTAGTTGGGCTCTGCTAGTCATGACAGCTGTAATGTAAAAGGTTAGAAAGAAACAACTAAGCTATTAACAAGAATTAAACAAAAACTAAAAGAAAACATGAGCATAATAACAAAAATAAAAA
>ML777913.1:21400-37635 GCA_009831015.1 Picea engelmannii
AAATGGGAGACCATGTATATCTCAGAATTAAGCCCAGAAGGAGTTCCCTGAGAATGGGAGCTTGTGCCAAGTTGGCACCCCGGTATTGTGGACCCTTTGAGGTTCTAGATAGAGTGGGACCTGTAGCCTATCGGCTAGCACTTTTTCCCACAGTAAAAGCACATAATGTTTTCCATGTTTCACTATTGAAGAAATATGTACATGATGCTAATCATATAATTGACTGGTCTGTGATCCAGGTGGAGCCGGAGGGAGAATTTCTACCAGAACCCCAATGCATATTGGACAGAAAGGAAACCCCACTCCAGAACCGAACCATTGCATAGGTAAAGGTGCAGTGGAGACATTTTGGCCCAGATGAGGCTACATGGGAAATGGAGGATGCCATGAGATAGGCATATCCGATTTTGTTTACTTATGTACATGCAATTCATGTTAAAAGATAAGAACATCGAAGACGATGTTCCTTTAAGGGGGAGGGAATTGTAACACCCTGTTTCCCCCAGTTTGTAAAAATAATTGGACTGGCCCAGAACTGTGGCAAACTTAGAAATGTGAATATGTGATGTGAATGGACCTTGTGGAAAAGGTCGATGAATGTGAATAACATTATGAATTTATATTGCAGGACTGATGAGAGGGGATATGCTAAAAAAGAGACCACGATGGTTGCAGAGAGGCAGTGGAAGGCACCTGGAAAGGTGACGTTAACTTCCATCGAAAATCAATACTGTATTTGGACTTCACTGTCCCGGAAAACCAAAAGCGGCTCGCTAGCCCCAAATTTAATGTCTCGCAGGCTGGTAGGTAGATGGCTCCTGAGGAATTAATGAGGGATGGGGAGGTGAACTGCCCATCCGTAAGAGCCATCAGGCCTGACCAACGTAAGGGAAATTGCGCCACACACAACCTCACAAGAGGATAAGGTGTGGGGGAGAAGCGATTGGGGGCAGACACGAGGAGAGGAAGAGAAATCTGGTGATATCCAGAGTGGGTGATAGCAGAGAGGAAGGAGAGTAACCTTCACTCCTGGTCGTTGGCAAATAGAGACACAGTCTCACAACATCGTGGTCTCAACTCGAGGTGGCTAGTGGTAAATCCGCTGGGAGTTGCTGAGCTTACGGTTGGGTGGAAATGAGCACCCCTCTCACCAGTTGCATAACCCCTGGTGTTACTTTTTGATAAGTGTTTTGCCTTTGACATGTTGAAATATATGTATGCTGACATTTATGATCATAAGCTGTGAAATTGTGAATGACTTCATTATAAGAATGTATGTTTGGTGTCTTGATCAGTAATGGTAGTTGTATGTTTATATGGAAAGACCACGTGTGGCTTATGATCTCTTAAATTGTTATTTATATGCAAACTGATCTAATTCAAACTTCACACCTGGTTCTCGAGAGAGAGATACCCTTATTTGCCTTAGATAGTACCCTGGGTAAACCTACCCATAGAGATACCCTCCTTGAAAACATCATAAAAAACCTGGAAGGAGGACGTGAAGGCGCAAGGCCTTAAGAAATCCTTGATAAGTATCAAATCGATGGACGAGATCCCGTCGGGAGATCTGTGGTCACTCATGACCGTCAGATAAGAAGAAGAAGTTGGAAAGATAAGTACCTTAACCTTGATAGGTGTTAATAGACGGATGAGATTCCGTCGGGAAATTTGTGGTCACTCATGACCGCTAGAGTTGGTAGGAGAAAGTAGGATGTTAGGTGCCATACCCCTGTGACCTTCTGTGTCTTCGTGGGTAGCAAAGAGATCGGGATCGTAGATCCCCAAGGTCCAAGAGAACATCTGGGCCGTTGAATTTTCCCCGTCCAGAAAGTCATGGGAGAATGCACAAGTTAGGAACCTGTCTGAACTGTCAGATCTCAGCTAGAAAACCCGACAGCCATTGGATCTGTCAGGAGATACCCGAGGTTTAAACCCCCAGTGAATAAGGGCGAAAGCCCGGAAATGGATTTGGGTCGTCTGATTAAAGGAGGCCATGTGTCATAAGATTTCCCATTTCAGGAAATTGGGAGTCGAGAACTCGAGAGTTCTAGTGATGAGAGATCAGGACTTTCCATTGTGGAAACCCCAAGATAAGTTCTGGACCGTCCGATTTAAGGAGGCCACGTGTCGTGAGATTTCCTAGTTCGGGAAATCGGGAATCGCGAACTCGAGAGTTCTGGTGATGAGAGATCGGGACTTTCCATTGTGGAAACCCCAAGATAAGTTTTGGACCATCCGATTTAAGGAGGCTACGTGTCGTGAGATTTCCCAGTTCGGGAAATCGGGAATCGTGAACTCGGGAGTCCTGGTGACGAGATATTGGGACTTTCCATGGTGGAAACCCTGAGATAGATCTGGACCGTCCAATTTAAGGAGGCTATGTGTCGTGATATTTCCCATTTCGGGAAATCGGGAATCATGAACTTGGGAGTCTTGGTGACGAGAGATCGGGACTTTCCATGGTGGAAACCCCAAGACAGATCTGGACCGTCTGATTTAAGGAGGCTACGTGTCGTGAGATTTCCCATTTTGGGAAATTGGGAATCGTGAACTTGGGAGTCCTGGTGACGAGAGATCGGGACTTTCCATGGTGGAAATCCCAAGACAGATTTGGACCATTCGATTTAAGGAGGCTACGTGTCATGAGATTAACCGCATCGAGAAATCGGGGATCGAGAATTCGAGAGTCCCGTGGTCGAGAGTTCAGACTCTCGTGATAATAAATCCCGATGAACGGACGAGATTATTTCGGAGGATCTCAGGGTCTATAATGACCATCAGATGTGGGGAAGAGACGTCAACTTTAAGCTGGGGCGTGAGTGCGCCTTAGGATAAGTGGCGAGCAGATCTAGATGGCCAAATTCCACCCACCCAGATCTACAGCTGAGGCTTCATTCCGGATCCCCCTTGTTGTTCTGCCTTTAGCGGTGGGGGGGGCGGGGTCCGGAATCGAACGTGCAACTCGAGAATGGTCAGGATCAATTTGCCTTGATCAACGACATTCAGGCAAATTCTAGACCCCCCTTGCCATTCTGCCTTTAATGGGGGGGGGTCTGGAATAGTGTGGCATGTGAAGTGGGACCCGTCTCCTGTCACGTCACCCACCGTGTTGTGTTTCCCCTCTCGCCACCTATACTCCACTCAACTACGCGACAGGGTCATTCCTATTGGCCATCTGCTAACCCTGTAGGGATTCGTCCCTATTGGCCAGTTGCTAACCCTGTCGGGGTTCGACGGTTGCAGAATCAAATGATTCGACATCACTGTAGCGTCGAGGTGAGAAATACAAAGAGGCACCACAAATTATTTGACCCGTGATCATGAGCCTCGATCACATAGGAGCAGAGAGAGAGAAAGAGCTATCTTGCGCTAGGCCTCCGTAGGTAATTCGGGGGCTTTGATTCAGCAGAAACCAACGAAAATTTGATTATGGTAGTGGGTATGTGACAAATGGTCCCAACGGGCTCGAACCTACCACCTTCAAATTAATCTCACCTGGGTTTTTCCAGGGAATACAAAAGGAAAAAAGGGAATCCATTCTTAATCTCACCTAGGTTTCTCCAGGGAATTCAAAAGGCAAAAAGGGAATATGTTCAAATAAATTGGGGATAGAACAACCAGTGGGAGAGTCATCTCCTGAATATCAGAACAACCAGTGGGAAAGCCATGCATTTTAGTAGCATAACCAGTGGGAGTAGCATAACCAATGGGACAACCAAGAACCAGCATAACCAGTGGGACAACCAGGAACCAGCATAACTAGTGGGAGAGACAGGAACTTAGCATAACTAGTGGGAGAGACAGGCAGAGAAACCAATGGGAAGAAGAGCAATAGACCAAGTTATAGTGCTTGAAAGTTACATGCAAATGACCAAGTGGAAGTGGAGGGCATGTGACAGACAGACAACTCAAGTGGAAGTGGAGGTCATGAAGGGCATGTGACAAATAGACAATGGAGGGCATTTTCATGGACTATGTTTTAAAAAACATTAAACATTTAATGTTTTGAATTAATGCTATGGTGAAACTTAGCATTATTTCACAATGCTTCTTACATACTTATTTTACCCTTTTGTTACCTAAGTTTGAAGCCTGTTTGCCTCGATATGAGGCTAAGTAAGACCTCAAAATTAAAACATAGGGAAAAAACATAAAATGATCTGGAAAAATTGCATGGGACTAAAAAACTTTGGGTAAAATCATTGGTTTGTGTGCCATATTAATAGAACAATGAAAAATCGGTTACTAAGAGTCCACAGCCCAAAGGGCAGGGACTAATAAAGTAGGAATAAGTGTGCTAAGATTTAATGTTAAAATCACACATGATAAAAGTTCACGAGACCTACAAATAATTCAAAGCATAAGTCTAACTTAAAGTAAGGTCTAACAAATATTTAGGTACAACAAGCCCAATAGAGAATCATAATGATGTGTTTCAATTTATATATATATATATATATATATATATATATATATATATATATATATATATATATATATATATATATATATTNACACTTTGTATAGTAATGTTGATAATATATAAATAAATCATGATATTTTATTATTTTCACTTTCCTAGGTTTTATTATTATTATTATATTTTGATATCATATTGAAAAGGAGTTCAGAAAATCAACGAGAGGTATCTCGTTGTGCTAGGGTTTGAAGTTTTGCATGCTTCCAACCCTGTCACAACCAAGTTTTCCCTTCACACAAAGACACCATCGACAAAGTTGATGTCCTGCTTGACCTGAAAGAATGGAACCAAAGGGGGGAGGTGAAAATCCCCTCATATAGAAATGTAGCAGAGAATGAGACAGATAGAATCTGAGCTAGATGACCACCTTTTAAACCGTTTCCTCACCTTCGCAATCAATTTCTTCAAGATGAACAAGGATTAGGGAAAAACATGGAAATGGAAGTTGAACCATCCCATCCAAAGGCATCTCACAACTGGGAGTTAGGGAAATGTATCCCCTATGCACCAATAGCACCAAAATATGTGGTCAAATACATTAGGGTTGGAGAACACACCCAATTTATGAAGTATCACACCCTGATTGGGAAATGTTTAGGGCTATGGCCCTCTGAAAGAGACCTTATGTGGTGGATCAAGACCTGGTGGAACTTGAAAGGCGACTATGAACTCCATCTCAGCTCGAAAGTATTCTTCATGATCATATTTTACAACCTGGAAGACAAAGATCGGGTCTTTGAAAATGGCTCATACTTCTACAATTCGACAGGGCTATATCTTCGATTTTGGACTGATCACTTCTACCTAGAGAAAGAGAACTTCACCTTTTCTTCAATATGGATCCTCCTCTACTCCTTTCCACAAGAGTTTTGTTTTAAAGAAATCTTAATGGGAATTGAAAACACACTGGGATGATATGTAAAATCCTCATAAGCCACCAAGTAGAGAAGATACATGTCGTATGCCTGCATTTGTGTGTATATAAACATTTCCAATGCTCTACCAGGCTCAATCACCATAGAATATCAAGATGAATACTAGATATAGACCATGGACTATGAACACATCCCATCTCGTTGTAGGAAATGTCATGAACATGGACATTTGTTTTGAGAATTTCCACTCAATTCTCCAAAACAACCAGTGGTAGAGGAGAAACAAAAAGATGGCTTCACGCAAGTTTTGGGCCGCAAGAAACAAGCACCAGAAAAATCCAATCAGGGTGGAGGTCAGAAGATCCACACTAGCAATTCTTTTGATGCCCTTAGCAACCTGTCAAATGCAACTTGCGTATATGCATTCTTTACTATAGGTAGGGAGCGTATATGTGGAAAAATAATGTTTTTAGCCTTGGGATTTGCAAAAGGGGACTTCAAGTCTGCATAGGGAAATGAAACAAGGCCTTATGTGCAGGTTTGCATAGGGTGATGAAAATATTTCTATAACAGATGCCCCCTAATGTGTGAGGTTAGAGGAGTATCTGCGATGGATGAAATACATTATAAGACACAGAAGTGGAGTAATGGGGACCCAGCTGGAAGAACTAGTTGCTCATTACAATCTATACTGAATTTGCACACATGGATTCCAATTTGAATTACACTGCAGATCCATGTGAAAATATACCAAACAAATTTCCATGGCTATGAATAGGCAATACAAAGGTGGCTACATGCCAAAGGCTGTCATAGTCACAAACAAGGCCCAGTAAAACCAATCTCAAAATCAATATGAAGATATATGTATACAATGGAGTACAATCTGATCTCCCATGATCACTGAAGTCACATAGGTATTGGTCAAATGAAAGGTAGAAACAAATTAGGAAAGTTGTGACTATAACTTGATGTCTTTAAGTATTCTACACAATATACCAAAGGTGCAAGTCTACATCGTGTGAATAAAGGAGTTGAGGTCGAACACAATGAGACTTTGTTTTATTACTGGTCATTAAGGTATATCATTAAAAAACATGAGATAACCTATTGATGATGAAAGTAGGTATTAATGCACCAAGTACATTCTTATAAGTGTGAATAAAGGAGTTGAGGTCGAACACTTGAAGAATCCATCAATCAGAAGACATTGATGTATTCCCAATTGTCGATAGTGAGAGAACCTGCCACTAATGACTGTAAGCCTCTAGGTACTCATAGGACTCTAGGTCTCATCTCCAAAATAGATGATCTAAAGTCAATGGAAGAAGACCCGTTGAAAGGAGAGCATTCAGGAATCTCTCATCATTCAGCACGAGGTACAAAAAAAAGAGCTTGATGATTTGGAGGAAATCAGATGAAGAACATGTTCACGAACCAACAACCCCGTGTGTCTTTCGTGTGTGCCAAATGCAATAGGTACATGAAAAATACCCTCTGAATAGCATCCAATCAGGAAAATTGTTGATAAAGGAGAGGAAACCACCAATAGTCATAATGGCATCCAAGACACTACACGAATCCCAATGTGTGAATATATGTCTTGTCGTCGAACATAAGGGAAACCACCTAGTCAACG
The DNA here is from genome assembly GCA_009831015.1 of Picea engelmannii. Taxonomy (NCBI): domain Eukaryota; kingdom Viridiplantae; phylum Streptophyta; class Pinopsida; order Pinales; family Pinaceae; genus Picea; species Picea engelmannii. The sequence continues at coordinate 28,398 of ML777913.1, forward strand.
ACTAATGATGAAATGTCGATTGTCGGGTTCAAGGTTACCTACCAATGAGGAAAGAAAGACCAGGGTACGCAATAAGACTACAACTTCATGTGATTCTGAGACACACTAAGGGTATGGCCGACATGCAAATTCAAGAGTTTTGAGGAGTGGTCGACATAGGTTGATAGACATCCTTTGAACAAGAGCATGAGACATTGCAAAAAGGGACTTCAAGTCTGCATAGGGAAATAGAACAAGGCCTTTTGTGCAAGTTTGCATAGGGTGAGGCAAATCTTTCTATAACAAGGAGGTAGGTAATTTTATAATTAACTTGGGACAGATCCAATGTCTCACTGAGGGATTCTTCTCCCCCCCACACAAATCCTCATGATGAAGATAATCACTTGGAATATAAGAGGCCTAAATGGAATATCCAAAGAGATTAATCTTCATAACTACATTAAGGCAGAGGATCTGGGCATTCTTTTGTTGCAAGAAACAAAATGTGCGGGGAAAATGGCAGGAGGGTTGTTCAAAATATGTTGGCGGAACTGAAACTAAATACATAATGGTTCAAAAGGTGTAGTTGGAGGTCTGGACATTATCCAAAACCCAGCCTCAGTTATTATTGACCAGGCCTTCTCTATTGTAGGAACACTTACAACACACTACCTGGCTATTGGATCCACCAAGGAGGGGGTAATAAAAAATTCTTATGGTCTTCAAAATATTCAGGAGAAAGATATTTTCCTAAATAATCTCTCCTATTTAGAAGCATTAATAGGAAAAAAACATTGGATTCTGAGAGGGGACTTTAACATCATCCTCACTCTAGAAGAAAAAAAGGAGGCTTGAAGTGATTGGATCAGGGAAAAATCCAATTTAGAGACCTCATTGATCACCTCAGGTTGATTGACATTAAAACCATAAATGGCTCTTTCACTTGGTCTGATAAGTGTATTGGATCCCAACAAATAGTATGCAAAATAGATCACTTTCTAATCTCGGAAACCCTAATGTTAGAGGGACCCTCAATTGAGGCAACCATCCTCCAAAAATTGGGTTTGGATCATTGGCATGTTCATTTGTGGATAGATATGATAGCTACACCCAAATTCAATTCATTTTGTTTTGAAAAATTCTGGCTAACCCACCCAGACTTTCCCGGACTCTCCTACATCAGGTGGGTCGATGCTGAAATCGCGCATGGCACGAAATGTATAGATTGCAATAGAGATTAAATAACTTCAAACAACATCTCCATCATTGGAACAATAATGTCTTCGACAATATATTTCAAGTGTGGAATACCTTAGAGAAACGCATAGAGGATATCCAATAAGATTCAATCTTATCATGCTACTTGGATGCTCTGAGACAGGAGGAGGATCGGTTAAACCAACAAATTAAAGATCGACACAAGAAGGAGGAAATCCTTTGTAATTAAAAATCTTGATTACAATGTCTCAAGGAAGGTGAAAGGAGCACAAATTTCTTCCATCGCTCCATGATCCACAGACGATACATCAATCGTATCACAAAGCTTAAAGATGCACAAGGTAACACAATTCTAGATCATGGAGAAATAGAAACAGAGTTGGTCAATTACTATAAAGAGCTTCTATCTTATCCACCCATTGATAGAACACAAACCATCAATTGTGTAACCCAACATATTCTATCCCTCATTACGCCTAAGATAAATTAGGAATTAATGAGACCAATCATGTAGGAAGACGTGGATCATGCAATCAAAGAAATTCCCTTAAGCAAGGACCTTGGTCCCGATGGCTTCAACACATATTTCTTCCACAAATTTTGGCTAATGATACGAGAAGAGGTCTGGAAACTAGTGGAGGAATCCAAAACTACAGGACATTTTCTCTCAACCCTCAATGCCACATTTCTCACTCTCATACCAAAAGAGGAACAAGTCACCAACCCAAATCAATTCTGACCGATAGAACTTTGAAATTTCATCTACAAGATCATCACCAAGGTCATCACACTCCGACTCAAACCTATCCTTCCTTTCATCATATCCAAGGAGAAATCGGGTTATGTTGAAGGGAAAAAAACTATAGACAGTTTCATCCTAGTTCATGATGTGATCCATTCACTCAAGTCCACTCGCACCCTAGGTATGCTCATTAAGGTTGATCTCTACAAATATTTTGATTGACTTAGTTGGCACTGCATGCATTCTCTTCTTTCATCTTTTGGGTTTAGCAGGGATTAGATACATTGGATAATGAAGCTCACCCCCTCAACCTTCTTCTCCATTCTAGTCAATGGAGTCCCCTCCCAACCATTTTCCCCCTCTTGAGGTATCCATCAAGGGGATCCTCTCTCCCCTTTTCTCTTCGCCATCATGGAAGAATTCCTGGGACATTATATAATATCCTTGATATCAGATGGTTCTCTCCAAGGGATCCCTCTCCATGGACTATAGTTGGATGCCTCCCACAGCCAGTTTATGGATGATACCATGTTCATGAATACTCCCACTTCTTAGGAATCCAACAGGATCAAAACATCCTCACAGACTTGTTGATGGGAAAATTTGACATGCCATCAACTAGAAGAATAGATCCAGTCAGGGGTTGTTTAAATAAGCCAAGTCGTTTGGTGTAACCTATTATGACGGGTTTAATGGCTCCGTTAGCCAACTAGGATCCTAAAGAAAGAAAAATAAAATAAATTAACTAAAGAAAATATTCTAACAATCAATACAATAATTACAAATATTTATCTAAGAATGTGAATATACAAATGATTATGAACAGTTTATATATAGTTTACAAGGTTTGCATGAAATCTTGCGAAAATGATTGTTTGATAAAGTTTCTGAATCAAATATGAACAACACTTCTTTTTTACCTTTTTTTAAAGATATTAAACGAATAAATACTAAATGAATACGATTGAAACAGTGACACAAAAACAGTCAAAGCTAATTAATGTAATCATCATTTCATTCATAAATAACTTAACTAAATAACACACATAATAACCTGTAGCTGATCAACGAAACTTGTATTATCTTTCTGCGTTGTATGAGCTCTTTTCTGTAGTGTTGTTAAGGAAAACCTATAACATAAAAATACTAGCACTTCCATAATACATTCAAAGAAGTATTTGATATTGGAGTAAATTGATAGCAACAGGAAGACAACTAATAAAAAAACATCACATGATCTTAAGATAATCAATATTTAAGAACGAAAGAAAACTCAATTATGAGTATTGATATTATCCATCATTTAACATTAGAAATAAATTCCACAATAATCAAATGATCGATTGATCACACATAAAAAACAGAATAAGAAATTATGGACAACATATAACATTTAACAGTATGAAAACACCATATGATGACAAGCTAAAGCTAAAATCAACCATAATAACATTCTCATAATACAACAGTAATGAAAGAATGAAATGGAATAAGCATCACATAGGTCTAAAGCCAAAGATGAATTGCTTTTCCATATTCTTTCTCAAAATCACATGCCCATATTGTAGTCCTGGAAGAATTTTTAAGATAATAGACTTTTAAAGATTGAAAAAACTAATACATAAATGATAGCAATTAACCATGTATTGATAAAATTAACTAAAGCTAATTTAAATCAATGCATAATCAATTATTCAAAGAATATGAAGATATTATAATGAAAATAAAACTGTTTTACTCACAGGACAAAAGTCATTAAGCAATCTGGAATTCCATATTCTTCTTTGAAAATACTAGTCCATTCTCCCAAAGATTCCAACCATCTGTTACTCCATTTGAAAAAAAAAACATTTACAAAAGAAATAATATACAAAAGAGAAAGGATAAAAATCCTTCTCTCCAATTCTTGGATCTCCATGGCTCTGAACTTTTTCATATATTTATACAATGAGTGAATAGTCTGGGTGTCACTAATAATTTTTTCCACTTGAAATTTGTCTCGTAAAGAGACATCAATATCTTTCAAATCGTATATTTATTTGGAAAATTTTCTATGAGGAAGGTAAATGGGTCCATTTGGGTTCTGGGTTTTCAACCGTTTCTTCAAATTCCTCACGGTTTGGCTGCAATCAATCCTAGAAAATCATCTGTCTGATCTTGACGCCTTTCCAAATTTTATTTGTTGTTGCTGATAAAATTATTTTTAGCAATCCAATATTATTTTTGGATCAATCGTTATGAACATGTTTGGATAATAAAATCATGCCATGATCAGATCCGTATCAAATATTTGATAATAGAAACTCGTGAAACAAAAATAAACCTAAATTAATAACCTAAAAATTGTGAATAAAACAAAATCTAGAACAATAAAATAAAAAATGAATTTAAACTAACTATAAGTTCTAAACAAACATTGTTTATATTTTTCTTTCAAATATGATCTTAAAATTCTAGAATCTTCAAGTTAATGGAGAAGAAAAAAATATTAATTTTGGTTTTTTACAAAATCAAACAAATGATAGATAATTTTATTTTTATTATTATTATTATCATGAGATGCAAAATGAAAAAATAATTTAATTAATTAATATCACCAAATGATTTTATGAAAATGAGAAACCAACCAAGACATTATTTGATGAAGTATTGAACACATTATTTAAAATAGTCAAACTTGCTAATGAGCAAAATAATGAACACATAATCATAATTTAAACAAAAGTAAACATTTGATAAAAATTAACGTTTTTGTTTAAATTGAGATTTCCATGCTTGTTTCTAAATTTTGACATATACTTTTGTAATGAATGTGTCATACTATAGTGAATGTCTTAAGTTTGTCTCAAAGCAAGCCAAGGTATGGAACTATTTGAAAATGTTGATTCTATAGCTCATCATAATTATCAAGATTCTAATGGGGGCCCTTTAAATTTTGTAAAAATTTAGGAGGGAGTTGTTGGGGCCAACAAATGACGACTTACTGAGTGAAGCAGTTATCTCTGATCTAGTAAGATTTCATCTCAGGAAGAAAAGAATAAGACTTGAAAAATGATTTAAGCTCCCTGAACCAAATTCACTCTGAGACCATATAGTATTAGGATAAACTCAATGTTATAACCAGACAATAGAATTTTCTTTGCAGGGGATTATAACCTGAATTAATGTCTTAATCAAATAGTCATGATGTTTATAAAATAACTTCAATACCATTGACAGAGCCACTGCTACCAGTAGGCGTCCATAGCCTCGACAGGGATGTCATTTAACCCATTCAAATGCTTTAATCCCATCCAATAGTTGTATCCACATGATGTATACTTCCATAAATGTCAATTTAAAAACATATACCTGCTACCTCTCGACCCAACATTGTTTCGTTGCCAACAAGCCTATTTATTACCCCGACGAAGTTGTCTTGGTATCATGTGTGCATTTACCCGCTGTCAGCGAGCCTGTTCAGTACCCTGACGGGTTTACACACACTTCCCACACATAAGTGCTTTCAACCCTCTTATTCCACTTTTAAATAGTAATACAATTATAGATTTATTTATGACAAAGAGAGCGAGGTCATACTAGAGGTTAATTGCAATGCAGGTGAATAGTTGATCATGTTATTTATTTGCTTTCAAAACTGGAAGTTTTATCATGGTTTAGAGATTTTAGATTTCATTTAAGAAATCATCTAGATAACGAGGAAGCACTTAAAATTGATTCCTTAAGAATATGGACAGCGTAAACAGTTTAAAGATCATCCTAATTCTCAAAGATTTAAACCATATCTCTGGTGTAATACTCTGGCAAAGATAATTTGAGGACAAAATGAAAGTGACAATTGACTTTAAAATCAATTGTTTGAGCTATATCTTAATATCATGACCTCTTTGAACTATTTCAATTTGCTTGAAAAGTACATGTCTTAAAATAAATGCTTCCTTTGACAATATCTCTTTGATCAAAAATATATTGATTCAAAAAGACAAATCAGAAGAAAATTCATTCAAAGAAATTAAATGAAACAAAAAACACACAACAAACCAAATAAATTTTTATTAATGAGATTCAAAATCAGAAGTACACAAAATCAAAACAACAAAAGAAAACTTTTCAGGAAATGATTTTGGCCAAAGATAAACTTGAGCTTTTGGATCCACTAGCATCTCACTGTAAAATAAAGGAAGAACTAAATCATATAAAATATCATGTGCGAGCAAGTTCTTTTCTTAAGATAGTGATGCATGAGATGCTACTTTGACCAAGCATTATTATTATTTTTTTTTTAACAGAAACGGTTATAGATTATATTAATGGGGTGGACTAACCATGGATCTGATTACAAAATGGCCTCGAATTTCTTCGGGTCTGTCTTCCTGAACCATTCTACATATGTTCCAGTGCTGTGTTTCAACATCTATTCCAACACTGAGTTTCAACATCTATTCCAACACTGTGTTTCAGCATCTGTTCCAGCACTGTGTTTCAGCATCTGTTCCAGCACTGTGTTTCAACCTCTGTCCTAGCACTGTGTTTCGGCATCTGTTCCAGCACTGTGTTTCAGCACTGCGTTTCAGCATCTGTTCCAGCACTGTGTTTCAGCATCTGTTCCAAGACTATGTTTCGGCATCTGTTCCAGCACTGTGTTTCGGCATCTGTTCCAGCACTGTGTTTCGACATCTGTTCCAGCACTGTGTTTCAACATCTATTCCAGCACTGTGTTTCAGCATCTGTTCTAGCACTGTGTTTCAGCATGTATTCCAGCCCTTCTTTGCACAACCATCTACTATTTTACACGCTGCTATCCTTTTCATGGGATACAAATTTTTGTTGGATCTCCGTCATTTATGCATAGATCTCCTTGGGCCAGGAGGCAACCTCTATTGGCTAAAGCATCTGCTTCTTTGTTTAAGTCCCTAAGTATATGGTAGCAGTTGAAGGAGGTGAAGTCTTGGAGGGTGTGTCTTAGTCTTTGCATGTTCTTATTTAATCCAACATCATTAAACTGTCCTCCCGAATGTATTATTTTGATCAGGATTGCGGAGTCTCCGAACACTTGTAGATTCCGATGGCCTCTTGCCTTGGCTATCTGGCACACTTTTATTAGACTCAAGATTTATGCTTGGTTATTAGTTCGTTATCCAAGTCCCCAACTGAAGGTTTCAAGCGTTATCCCTTTGATAGAGTAAATGATTCCTCCAGCTCCTACTCTGCCAGGGTTGCCCTTGGAGGCACCGTAGAAGAAAGCTGTGATTATTCCTTGCTTCTGCCACCATCTTTGGAAAGTGTCATTATTGTCTCTTAGCCTCCATTTTGTTTCGGAATAGGGTTTTTCAATACTTTGGGTCCTGGAAGTGAGCATAGGGTTACCGAGCCAATTCTTTTCTTCCTGCTGTAGCGAGATATCTGTTTTGTGGGCTTGGGATCTCAGAGTTTCTAAGAGGAGTCCTTTTTCTTTCACTTCTACCATGCTGGGGGTCCATGCGATGTTGTTGAAGATTTGCTCGTTTCTTGCAAGCCATAGTTTCCAGCATACATACTTAGGGATGGAGATCCAGATTCTGGCCCATGGTGTTTTCATTGAGAGCGAGGGATAGCGGTCCTTCCATTTTGCGAAAAGGTCTACAACAGAGATGTTCGAGGGGACAAAAACATTGAGACCATGGAGGGTAAGGAGCCAGACTTTGCTTGCAAATTGATAGTCTACAAAAAAATGGTCAGATGTTTCCATTTATTCTTTGCATAGAGCACATCTGTGAGGGCCTGCGATATTTCTTTTCATTAAGTTTTCACCGGTTAGGACCTTTTTGTGCATTAGAGTCCAGAAGAAAAAATTAACCTTGGGAAGTGCTGTAGAGTCCCAAACGTCCTTCCAGATTTTAGCTGGGGGTGGTCTGTCTTTCTGGCCTTGAAGCATAGCATAGCCTTTGGCGGTAGAATAACTCCCTGAGGGCCCCCAGCCCCATTTTTCTTTGACATTCATGTGTACTGGTGCAGAATCTCGAAGCTCTGCTTCGAACGTTTCCAGCTGATGAAGGAGGCGATTTGGAACATAGCCTAAGTTCCAGTCTGACCAGGAGCCGTCCTCATTCCATTTTGAGATATCACTGATCCTATGCATTCCTCTCTGAACAAGAAAAACATGAATTTCGTTCAGGCTGGCATTTGAGGCAAGGGGCGACCTCCCCATTACCCGATCTGTCCATAGGCAAGTCCGTCTGCCATTTCCAGGAATTCGATACAGATCCTGGGTGAAGATTTGTGTTCCCTTGAGGCATAGTTGCCATAGCTGTGTGCTTTTCCTCTGGAAAGCATTTTGTAAATTTCTGATTTGAGCGTTGGGAATGTATTTGTGCAGGAGTGTTTTACTTATAGGATGAGAAGGCTCATTATGCAACTTCCACAGGATTTTGCATCGAAGGCCAATGTTAACAAGAGTTGGATATCTAATCTGTAGCCCGCCTTCTCTTATGGGCAGCTTTGCTATTTCCCATCTGACCAAATGGAACTTGTGTTGGTTCCCTTTGCCACCATGCCATAGGAAATCTCTCAGGACCTTATTGATTTGCCTAGAAATTGATTTGGGTGCCAGGAGGTAAGTTGCTTGGTAGATCGACATTGAGGAGAGAGTTGCCTTTATCAGTGTTAATTTTCCTCCGTGTGTGAGCCAATGTCCTCCCCAGGCATCAATTTTCCCTTTAATTTTTGTTAGGACTCCTTCCCACGGGTTGACTTTATTGGTGCCCAAAATTAATGGCAACCCAAGGTACTGTATCTTTTCCCAATCTGCGTACCCTTTGAACCCCAAGGTGTTGGCAATCCTTTGGATTTCATGTTCTGTTGCATTCCAACTATAGACAACACTTTTCCTTTCACTTATCAAGGCTCCTGACACATTGCAGTAGTTCTAAAGTATGATCTTAAATGCAGAAGCTACTCTGTTTGAGGCTCCTCCTAACATAAGAGAATCATCCGCAAACAGAGCGTGACTAATAGGCTTGAGGTCCTTCGTAATTCTTAGGCCTGGGACTGCTCCTATTAACCTTTCCTGCTCCAGCTTCCTGTTGAGTGAATCCGCCATTAAAATTTACAGAAAAGGGGAGAGAGGGCAGCCTTGCCTCAACCCCCTCGAAGATTTGAAGAACTCTGCTGGCCTCCTGTTTACCAAAGGTGCTATCCATGGGTTGTGGGTGCAGGCTTGTATCAGGTTTACAAACTCTTGCTCAAATCCAAATGAGAGTAGCACTTGATATAAAAAGGTCAGCTTTACTCTGTCGAAGGCGTTAGCCATGTCTAACTTGA
>ML777913.1:87092-121994 GCA_009831015.1 Picea engelmannii
GAACACAACAAACTGATACATTTATCTTCATCTGAAATTTTAATATCAACAGATACTAACTGACTTACCACAGTATTGAAGGCATTCAAATGCTCTGCCACCGAGTCTCCATCTCTCATCCTCAAGTTATATAGCTTCTTTCTTAGGAATAGCTTATTTACCAAGGACTTAGACTGATACAACTTCCCCAACTTTTCCTATAAATCTTTGGTTGTAGCTTCCTCTAACACATTCAGTAATACTGAATCGGAGAGACACAATCGAATTGTGCTCTTTGCCTTCCGATCCATCTTTTTCCAGTCATTTGCAGAAGTTCCTGTAGGTGTCGTACCTGGATCTACCGCGATCCACTGATCTCTATCCACCAAAAGATCTTCCATCTTGAGCTTCCACAGCTCAAAGATTTTCCCATTAAACTTCTCGATCTCCATCTTCGAATTGCTTGACATTTATTTTCACCTGAAAAACAATACTATAGATCTCCCACTGTAACAAGGCTTATCACAGTCTCAAGCCAAACCCTTGACGACAAAGGCGTCCCCCTGAAGCCAATAAAGCTCTGAAACCAAATGTAAATTATAACCTTGTACAATATCTACTGCAAACTGATATTCATAAAAGAACAGAAAAGATACAATGGCAAATACAAACATTACACAAAGATTTTTCACCCGGAAACCCAAACCGGGAAAACCAACATATATTATATTGATACACATTGTTTTACATTATTTACAATACAATATACATATAGGAGCCAACGGCATCCAAAACCCTAACTCAATGACCTGGATTAGTCCAAAACCCTAATTCCTTAACCGAAAATAGAAAACCATCGGCAAAAACCATGTGCTGAAAAACCACCTAATATCATGTGGTCCCGGAAATATGTCGGCCCGGTAATATGTTGTCCCAGAAATATCGTCCCGGAAATATGTCGGCCCAAAAAAAAAAAAAATCAGGGGTGTTGCCCCCCCTCTAACCCCCTGCACGCCCGGCGCAGGCGCTCAGACGCTACTACTCGTGCAAAGAATATAACACATACCCAACTGTTGGAGCCAGAGGTCACTCCTGGATTGCTAGCAGGAGCAGAGCCCGACGCCCATCAATTTAATGTCACGATTTTTTTGAAGGGGTGATCAAATGGAGGGAAACTCAGAACAATATCGTCTCAACTCAGAAACTAGGCCAGACATGCATGAACGAGTGAGGTCTTGATAAACTCCAAACAGTGAGTTGCAGTAAAAGGGTGAGTAGGTGGAAGACTTGCGTAAGAAGAGTGCAAAAGTATATCACAGACATCAAGTTCGTAACAAACCGGGGAAGAAAGCATTCGAACACAAAATCCTTTTATATTCAAACATAGAAAACCATAGAATACAAAAATGTCACGATAAATCCTTGATCATAACATAAATGCAACAATTCACGCGAATCGTTCGACTGTGAACTCTCCGGCACGAGACGAAACATAGATGGAAAAAGGAGAACTGTTTGTCATAAAACAAGAAGTCTCAAACACAGAGGCATAACCAGGAAACTAGAATATGGGCTGAAACTTTACAGTCGAGAGCTTAGCTCTACCATCGATAGATACAAAAATGGAAAAAATGCCTACATATATGAAAAACAACAACAACAGCGGAACCAAGATACTGCATTGAAGGCTTTGTGTCTGCATGGCTTCTGACACTCTGCAGCCGCAACCTTTGAATGGTCGTGCAACTTATGGTAGACGCGATCGATCTTCTGACAGTTTTATCGATGAATCAACGTGCCTTTAATTCATTGCCGGACTTCCCCATTATGACGGAGACAATGTCTAACCACCACCAACCACTTCAATAACTTCTTTCCTGGGATTGAGGACGATATGGCCAACTCATCACTTTGGGATATGGAAGACTCCTCCCGCTGCCACCTGGAATAACTGAATAGATTGAAGGACGGGTATGGAGGCCAATGCGAAAATTGGGGTTCGGCAATGGAGTGATGGGGCCACAACCGCAGGGGCGAAGTAAAGAACGATGAGAGGTGAGAGAGACGCCAGGGGATGACATAAGGCAAAAGGGATATAAACGGAGAAGGCGGGAGAATAGACGAGGCAGGTGTAATTTAGTGAGAGGCTAGCGTGGAGGGAAAAGGACACGTGGTAGGCGGTGAGTGGACGATGAGACAGGGAAAGGGCCATCTGGACAAAAGAACGGAGGAGGACAGATGACACACGACAGAGGGGGGAAAGGTGGTTATGGAGGATGACATGACGGGAGAAGGGCCCACACTGGCTAAACACGGAGTAGCTGGAAATGGTGGGAGTGCGTGAGCGTCGTTGATCCGGGCGCTAAGATCTCAGTCGTCGGAAAGCTGCATCCACGATTCCGGACCCCCCCCTCCACTTAAAGGTAGAAAGGCAGGGGGGGTCCAGAATTGTATTTATCGCGGTTGACTCGGGCGCGCTGATCTGGGCTATTGGAGAGGTGTGCCCCTGATTCCAGACCCCCCCGCTTAAAGGTAGAAAGGCAAGGGGGGCCGGAATTCAATATGCGTCGTTGATCTGGGTGCGTGAATCGCTGCCGCTCGAACTTGCACATTGCTTACCACGGGCACATTATCACCCAAAACTTAGGATAAGTGGGTTTTTGACCCAATCTTTGCAATCTAACCCCCCTTACAAGAAATATCGCTAACATTTGGCTCCATGGGGGATAGAGTCCTCCCTGTGATGCTCTAAGAACTCTTTTGTAGATTCAGTGCCTTTGTTGTTGGGCTATGGAGTCATTTATTAGTCCGAAAAACAAAAATAGAAACAATACTTACAAAACAAAACAGAAAGAGCCAACTGTGGCTCACAGAAAACACTTTTTTAAGAAATGCCCATTTATTGGGCTGCTAAAAACTTCATTGCCTTCTAGATCCTGCAACCTGTAAGTGTTGTTCGAAAATACTTCAAGGATCTTGAAAGGCCCGGTCCAGAGGGCATCAAATTTACTATGTTTTCACTTTTCCTGCCTGGGTGCATCCCATTTGAGCACTAGATCACCCAACTCAAATTCCTTCTTTTTGTTCTTCCTGTCAAAAGCCTGCTTGATCTTCTGTTGATGATTGTAGGCTCTGTCCATGGCCTGTTCCCTGATCTGCTGCACTTCCACCATCTGATGAATCCTTCTGAGCACATGGTTAGGTTCTCCTTCGAAGTCCTGGAGGATATTTTCCACAGGTAAGGCAAACTGAGTGGGGAAAACGACCTCTATTCCATAAACCAGTTGGAAAGGTGAGATGCCCAATGATTTCGTTGTTGTTACCCGATCAGCCCAAAGAGAAAATTTGAGCTTTGAGTCCCAGGCCCTTTTATTGTCCTCCAGTATCTTCTTGATAAGCTTGTTTAGGCTTTTATTGGAGGACTCTGCCAGTCCGTTTCCTTGAGGATAGTAGGGAGTGGAGTGAATCAATGCAATCTGGAACTGTTCACAGAATTTGACGAGAGGCTCAGACTGAAAGGGAGAGGCATTATCAGTGACAATTCTGCTGGGGCAACCAAATCTGGATATAATATCTTCCAGGAAGCTGATAATCACTTTGTGAGAAGTGCTTCTGGTGGGGACAACTTCTATCCATTTGGTGAAGTAGTCGGTTGCAGTCAGAATCCACCTGTGCTGGCCACTTGAGGAGGGATGAATTTCCCCGATGAAGTCCAACCCCCACTGCTGAAAGGGTGCTGAAACTACTATAGGCTTTAATGGCGGGGATTTGAGTTGTTGCTTCCCTTAGAACTTCTGGCATTTGATGCAAGCTCTAATTTCCCTGCAGACATTAGGAAATAAGGCGGGCCAATAATACCCAACTCGGAGGATCTTGTGAGTTGTGTTCTTCCAAAAATGATGGACTCCAAAGAGACCGCTATGGAAATCGATCATAACCTTTTGTGCCTGTTGTGGGTCCAAACACCTCAGTAATACCCCCTGGGGGTATTTCCAATATAAGGCTCGGTTTATGAGGCAATACCTGACAGCTTTGAGCTTTAAATCTCTTGCCTTGCTTTTTCCCATCCCATCAGGAGGCCTCAACTCTTGCAAAAAATACAAGATATCTTGGTATCAGGGGCATGCTGCTAGTGGTACAGTATTTTGGGAACTACTGTTGGATGACTCAACTTGCTCGTTGATGAAATTGATTCCCAAGGCTCTACAATTGGATTCAGCCAGCAACTTGGCTAAACCTTGCCCCTTTATCAGCTTGGTGGGCTTAATCTCCAGATCAAACTCTAGGATCTTGGCGATCCATTTACCTCTCCTCCCATCTATGTCAGGCTGTATAAGAATGTCCTTCACAGAGGTTGAAGGGACAAATGCAGTGATTTTTGAGTGTAAGACATAGACTCTGAAATATTTGAGAGCTTTCACCAAGGCATAAGCTTGCTTCTCCATGATCTCGTATCGGAGTTCTACGTCTCTCAGTGCCTTGCTAAAGAAGGCGATAGGTTGTTCTTGCCCTTGATCGTTTTTTTGCAGTAAGACTGCTGCTATTGTGTCACAAGAAGAAAAAGAAAATATCAGAAAATCTTTGGAATAATTGGGACTGATTAGCACAGGTGCCTGAGTCAACACCTTCTTTATTCGGAAAAAATATTCCCTGGGTTCAGAGGTCCATTTCACTTCATTCCCCTTCCTGAGCATGGCTGTGATGTGTTTTACCAACTCGACAAAATTTGAGACAAACCTCCTCAGAAAATTAATTCTTCCCAAAAATGTCGGAACCTCTTTTTTAGATCTGGGAAGTGACAGGGCTTGAATTGCTTCTACCCTGTCAGGGTCAATCCTCACTCCCTCTACTAATACTATATGGCCTAACAGCTTCCCTTCTTGCATGGAAAACGATTATTTTGGGGGGTTTAAAGATAGGCCATACCTCCGACACTTCAGGAAAACTCTTTTCAAGTGGCATCGGTGCTCTTTATCAGTCTTGGAGAAGACTGTGATGTCATCCAGATAAATCACCACGAACCTATATTTTTCTCCGATGAAGGCTATATCCATGGCTCGCTGAAATGTTGCTCCTACATTCATTAGCCCGAAAGGAGTTTTGGCATACATGAATGTGCCCCAAGGAGTGGTGAAGGTTGTTTTTTCCCTGTCCTCAGGCATGAATGATATCTGATTATAACCAGAAAAGCCATCAATCATAGATATTCTAGATGCACCAGTGACCTTCTACAATATATGCTCCATGTTGGGCAGGGGATAATTGTCTTTCCTTGAGCTCCTGTTCAGGTTCCTGAAATCGACACAGAGTTTGATTTCTCCATTCTTCTTCCTTAATGGGACCAAATTGGTCACCCAGTCAGAGTATCTCAAGGGGACAATGATTTGGGCATCCAACAGCTTCTTCACCTCTCTCTCCATGATAGGTAACAGCATGGGGTTTATCTGTCACATCTTTTTCTTGAATGGCTTAACCTCTTCCTTCAGTGGGATCTTATGCTCAATGACTGATGTGTCATAGGTCTTGAGGTCTTCGTAGGTCCATGCAAACACATCAGAAAATTCCCTCAGCAACTTAGTATATTCGTCCCTCTGCTCCTCAGTTAAACTCCTTGACAACTTGACAAAATTGGGCTCCTCTGGTGTGCCTATGTTGCACTCAGTTGTGTCAGCATCATCACCTGGAACTCTACCCTTCACTACCACATCATTCCCATCGAACAATCATTCTAGCAGGATAAGTCCTTTCGGAATGTGATTGCTTGGCAGTTGTATAATCTGATGGTCAGCAATTTTATTCAACAACTCCCCAGGGTGATTATCAGGTTCTCCCTCAATGTCAGGATCCTCATCTATGTGCAATGCAGAAAAGTCATCTACTGATTGGAGAAAATTTTCGATCTCCAAATCATCTTCAAATACCATCCAATGCTTGACATTGTCTGGTACAGAGGGTCTGTATTTTATTTCAACATCGGATATGACAGTGGGCAGCTCAAGAACTTCGAGAAGACTAGTTGTGAAAGCTAAACAATCGACTGGGGCATTTTCTTCCCTTGGAATGAAAGAGATGTTAAAAGCAGGAATAAATTATTCACAAGGTCCCATACCTCGTTCCTGTAATTCCTTAGTCGACGATGCTTGGCTTGATAAACCTTTTTCACCTGCTGGACAATTAATTCTGCATCTCCGAACACAACCATCTCCCTTATTCCCATCTCCTTTGCAGCTCTTAATCCCAGAACCAGAGCCTCATACTCTGCCACATTGTTAGTGGCTTCAAATTCCAGCTTGTAGGACAGAGATATGGTCTCCTGAGAAGGGGATATGAATACCACCCCAGCTCTCGCACCTATACTGGAAGAAGCTCCATCAAAGAACATCTTCCACACAAAAGTGGTTGGAGGGGGCATCTCTTGATTAAGACTGGGCTGCTTTCTGATCTGCAAAGGAGCCTCAGGGGTGTGGGTGAGCTGCAGGAGACTGGAGCCTAAATCAGTGTCCAAGGCATAGATGGGGTGATTGGTAGGGTTGGCTTCATCACTGACGATGTAGGCTAGCTGGGCTTCTTTGTACAATCTCCTATGTTCCCCTCCAAAGACTGGAATGGTGGAATATGTGAGATCCATTTGTAATGTCCCTCCAAGTCTCTTAATCCAAGACCTTGACAACAGCATGCCAAACTTGGGGGGAACATCAACTACCACAATATCCATGACCATGCTCTTCATGGGCAGCTGAAACAAAGAGACTACCAGGTCCTTGATGACTCCCAAACATTGCACTCTCCTGGAGTCAAAAGAATAGAGGTCATGATAGGCTCGGGTGACTTCCTGTCCTAATTCTTCCATGACAGCTTTGGGCATGAGGTTATGAGAGGCCCCTGAATCCATCAAACAGTTGTGCAACACTTTGTCATGTATGTTCAGGGAGGTGTAGAAGAGAGGGGATGAATCATCTCTGTCTTCCACCATGGGGCCTAGGACAACTGCTGACTTTTCATCTTGGAGGTTTATGAAGTCTATGGATGGGCCTGAGGCTTCAGCTTTCAAAAGGTCAGAGAAGTATTTTTTGAATTCCCCATGTTTAATAAGCTCAGTGAGGGGCACAAGGATTTTGATCTTTTGGATCTCATGCTCGAAATTAAAAGAAGATGTAATCTTTGGAAATTCTCTAATTTCAGGAACATGACTTTGGACAATAGGAGAGAGGGGTTGGACCTTCTTACCTCTATGATTGTCTGCTGCTTCATTCGCAGGTCGTTCTGCTCTGGATTATTTCTCTGGGACATCAGGTACTGCTTCCCTTTTGTCAGATCTCAGGTTATACCTGCCTCAGCCACCACTAGCTTTGTCTCCATTGCTCAATTCATTTAGCTGACTGTTCATGAGAGACTCCTCGTATATTGACTAGGTTAGATGAGGGAAAGGGGGAGTGACTTCTAAAGAGTATATTTTAGGTTCGGGCTCGTATGCTTCTCCTTCTTCTTCATCAACCAAAAAATTGTTCTGGAAGGGAGCTGAATTCTTTGGTCATCCCTGTCTCTTTCCTTCTCTTTGTGCATAGTTGGAGGAGCAAAATTGTTTGGTCTTCTGAAACCTGCTCCGTTCTCAGTGTTCTGAGGGCCCTTGTTCATTTGTTTCCTTTCCACTTTCAATATCTCCATATCTTCTTTTAGAAAGTTCACCACCTGGGTCAGCTCATTAGCTTGAGGGTGGGGCAGTGATGGGTCGAAAGTTGAGGCTTCTGACGTTCCCTTTCTTCTATCTGTGTCGGCCTTGTTCCTTAGTCTGTCAGCTGCTAATATGTTGGATTCTACTTCTATAGATGCATCTTGCATCTAGGCTAAGGAGGTGGCTCTTCCTTCTCTTAATAAAAGACAGAAATCAGGGTCAAATGCACTGGCATAAGAAATCTGAGCAGAGGCTTCAAAGGGCTTTACCTCTGCAGGAATCTTGTTATACATTTTATTGAATCTTTTGGAGAAGTCAGAGACAGACTCTCCTTCCATCTTCTTCAGGGATCCAAACTCTGTCATGTAATATATGTAATCTCTCCTATCTCCCCACTGCCTCAGGAAAACATTGTCCAGGGCTTCAATTCCAGCAATAGATCCAGGGGCCAGTCCCCTAAACCATTTTCTAGCCTCACCATCCAAGCTATGAACAAAGACTCTCATCTAGACATCTTCATTTTCAATGTTGAGGTTATCTGCATAACTGTAAAAGGTAGCTAGGTCCTCCTCAGCAGTTATGTTCCCTTCCCCGGCGAACTTGGGCATGTACTTCAAGTAGTCTCCAGTAGGGAGAGGGTTCATAGGATGTGGTCGGATTAAAGGAGCATATCTAGCAGCGACTATAGCATCCATCCTATTCAGCGGGGGATTAGCCCCAGCCATAGGAGTATTAGGTAGAGGAGAACTCAGAGGAGAAGGAGTATGAACATGAGATACTGTAAAAGAGGCTCTCACAGGAGACGACGGGTAGAACAGAGAGAGGTCCAATGGACCTGAGTGTACAGATGCTTCTCTCTGTGCAGCAGTAGTAATAAAAGGAGGGGTAGTGAAACCTTCCGAGGCCTGAGGTCTTAACTGAGGGACAACTTCCAGGGATGGGGGAGTGACAAGGATCTCTCCCTATGATACTAGACCAGGAGGAGAAAACTCAGCAGGAACACTCCCAATACTCAGAAAACGGGAAACCTCAGAGGAAGGACGACCAGGAAGCTGAGAATAAGAAAATGGAGTTCTTATGGAAGGAGGTGGGGAAATACCTGATTCAGAGGTGAATCTTTCTCCTTGAGGAGCCTTTCCTTTTCTGAGAATCACCTCCGGATCTTCTTCAGTTGTATCCAGAGGCAGTTGTGGATGGGACCGCGTGTGTTTGCCACTGGAAGCCACAACTAATCCAACAGGTTCGCCGCAATGGAGTCATCACAATGGAGTCGCCAGGTGCACAGTAGAAATCTTCAAGTTATGATATCTGATGCACCGTCAGAATCAACTTAATCTTTGTCGTTCAATCCCAGGGAAAATATTCAACTTCATCCCCGGCAACGACGCCAGAAATGTTGGAGCCGGAGGTCACTCCTGGATTGCTAGCAGGAGCAGAGCCCGACGCCCATCAATTTAATGTCACGATTTGTTTGAAGGGGTGATCAAATGGAGGGAAACTCAGAAAAATATCATCTCAACTCAGAAACTAGGCCAGACATGCATGAACGAGTGAGGTCTTGATAAACTCCAAATAGTGATTTGCAGTAAAAGGGTGAGTAGGTGGAAGACTTGCGTAATAAGAGTGAAAAAGTCTATCATAGACATCAAGTTCGTAACAGACTAGGGAAGAAATCATTCAAACACAAAGTCCTTTTATATTCAAACACATAAAACCAGAGAATACAAAAATGTCACGATAAATCCTTGATCATAACATAAATGCAACAATTCACGCGAATCGTTCGACTGTGAACTCTCCGGCACAAGACGAAACATAGATGGAAAAAGGAGAATTGTTTGTCATAAAACAAGAAGTCTCAAACACAGAGGCATAACCAGGAAACCAAAATATGGGCTGAAACTTTATAGTCGGGAGCTTAGCTCTACCATCGATAGATACAAAAATGGAAAAAATGCCTACATATACTCAAAACAAAAACAGCAGCGGAACCAAGATACTGCATTGAAGGCTTTCCGTCTGCATGGCTTCTGACACTCTGCAGCCGCAACCTTTGAATGGTCGTGCAACTTATGGCAGACGCGATTGATCTTCTAACAGTTTTATCGGCGAATCGACATGCCTTTAATTCATTGCCGAACTTCCCAATTATGACGGAGACGATGTCTAACCACCACCAACTGCTTCAATAACTGCTTTCTTGGGATTGAGGATGATCTGGCCAACTCAACACTTTGGGATATGGAAGACTCCTCGCGCTGCCACCTGGAATAACTGAATAGCTTGAAGGACGGGTATGGAGGCCAACGCGGAAAGTGGGGTTCGACAACGGAGTGATGGGGCCACAACCGCAGGGGCGAAGTGAAGAACGATGAGAGGTGAGAGAGACGACAGGGGATGACATAATGCAAAAGGGATATAAACGGAGAAGGTGGGAGAATAGACGAGGCAGGTGTAATTTAGTGAGAGGTTGGCGTGGAGGGAAAAGGACACGTGGTAGGCGGTGAGTGGACGATGAGACAGGGAAAGGGCCATCTGGAAAAAAGAGTGGAGGAGGAAAGATGACACACGACAGCAGGGGGAAAGGCGGTTCTAGAAGATGACATGACGGGAGAAGGGCCCACACTGGCTAAACACGGAGTAGCTGGAAATGGTGGGAGTGCGTGAGCGTCGTTGATCCGGGTGCTAAGATCTCGGCCGTCGGAAAGCTGCATCCATGATTCCGGACCCCCCCCCCCTCTTCTTAAAGGTAGAAAGGCAGGGGGTCCAAAATTTTCTTTATCGTCGTTGATCCGGGAGCGCTGATCTAGGCCGTTGGAGAGGTGCACCCTCGATTCGAGACCCCCCCCGCTTAAAGGTAGAAAGGCAAGGGGGGGGCGGAATTCAATATGCGCTGTTGATCCGGGTGCATGAATCGTTGCCGCTCGAACTTTCACATTGCTTACCGCGGGCGCATTATCACCCAAAACTCAGGACAAGTGGGTTTTTGACCCAATCTTTGCAATCTAACCCCCCTTACAAGAAATATCGCTAACACCAAAAGAGACAAGTAGTTGATGAGTTGGCACATACATAAGGTGTATGATTGATGATGTTGGTACATCTTGATGAGTCATAGTTTATGTGTATTTGATGCATGATTTTTACAGGTTGGTGCATGTTTGATGCACTTGTTTATGGTACAGGTTGATTACAGGTTGTTTGGACAGGTTATTATGATAGGTTATTTGTACAAGTTTGGTGCATGGTTGATGCATTTGTTTATGGTATAGGTTGAGGTACAGGTTCATGTATGGTACATTTTGGCACAAGTTATTGGTACAGTTTGTTACAGGTTGATTGGTATCGGTTTACAACAATATATATCACAATGATAGTGTGGCAGTTTTTCTATCATTCTACTTCTACGTCAGGGTGGCTGGATGGGGCAAGGACAAGTGGTTGTAGCCACATTTTGGTTGTAGAAGGAGAACATAGGGGGTTGTAGCCTCCTTCTATTTGTAGCCAGATAATTGGGGAGTTGGAGCTTCCCTCAAGTTTTAACCTGAGAAACCAAGGGGTTGTAGCCACATAATTGGGGAGTTGGAGCTTCCTTTAGGTTGTAGCCTGAGAAGCTAGGGGGTTGGAGCCTCCTTCGAGTTGCATCTAGAAAACAAAGGAAGTTGACGCTTCCAATGAATGTAATTCTTAAAGACATATAAGAAAAAACATTCTCTGGTTTTCTCCCGCTTTGGGTTTCCACATAAAACACTGGTGTACTGTGTATGTGTGTGATTTCTCATTTTTTCATTGTTTATTTACTTTGCAACTATTGGATGATAATGATACATTGATATAACACTTTCATTTTATGGTGACAAAAGATTGAATTTCTCTATTATTGATTCACCTCCCCTCTCATTAATCCAACACTATGGTGGTGCTACGCACTGTTGTGTGTTATTATACTATGGTGGTCCTCCAAATTGTTGTGCATTGTTGTACTATGATTGTGATGAAAAATGTTGTGGCTTCTATGCAAGTTTTCCTATCATGTGTTCATCCTACACCCTATATGTATCTAAAATCCTTTCTTTCATCATCTCCAAATTTCTACAGTCCTTATCTTTGTGTCCAAATGAATTGCCAAAATTACAAAATGTACTCTTTGGAACTGTCTGATACTTCTGCATCATGGGATGATGATAAGGATCATGTCCATGTGTCTTACAAATATCATATCATTGTCATCCTAAAGATAAAGTGTTTGGCATACCCACTCCTATATACTATGCAAATAATGGACACTCATTCTTAAGGTGTCCTTTTGTTCTACATAGTGTACACCATACATCTTCTCTATTTAATTGGAATGTCAATTTCTTTAGATCTTGTCTGTAATGACCCCGTTGTTAAGACATAAATGTGAGTGAGTAAAATAGTGAATTTTTTATTTTTAAGAAACAGTTAGAACAAGTGATATGCGACAATAACATATATCAATATTTACAAATCCTATTCTCATTTATTTCAATACACAACCAGATTTAGTTACTATTTCAATGTTATTCGTATATCAACCACATCACAATAATATAACAACGATGCCTACCCGCCAAACCTACCATGCAAGGTTAGGACCTCCAAGACACATAATCAATGCTCAATTCCATGATTCATTCGATTGATTTTTCCCATTTAAGGTCTCAGGATTGGCGACTATTCTAAGGAACAAGGAAGTATCTAATTCCCATAACTTCAATCTATTCCAAAATTCAAGACTAGAATTAACGGAAATGTTTAGCCATAAATTCATCAAGCAAAAATAATAATATGGTAACATGGTCATCACTTACACAACACATTTTTATGCTAATACAAAAATTCAATAAATTAATATTTTTAAAGGGTAAAAGAATTTCATTAATATTTTGACATAAACATAAACAGTTAATAACAAGAAACACTTAAGTAGGCAATTTAAATTAAATGACATAATTAATATTGTTGAAGTTTACTTGGAAATAAAATCAAATTCTTACAATATCTTTATATTTTCATTTAACGACTAAGATAATTAATCGAATTAGCATAATGTAAAATATTCCAATATGTAAATTCTTATAGTTTAATTGAAACTAGAAGTCACCTTAGATTATTCATCTAACTTCATTATCAACCAGGTAATTAATACAATACAAAAAACTTTATCAACGGTGAGACTCAAGTGTTTTTTGCTCTTATTTAAACGAGAATGAAAATTATTAAAGTCTAAATATTAGAAAAACATGTGTTCCAACAACAGGAAAAGTGTGGTAGAAAAAGTGCGGCAGGAAAATCATGGCAGGAAAAGTGCAGCAGGAAAAGTGTGACAGAAAAACCGCGGCAACAGAACATTGCAATAAGAAAAAACATACTTGTCTTGGTATATTATTAGACACACATATTGATCTTGGTGATGATTATTATTTGTTGTGATATGCTTGGTTGATGCACATCTTGGTGATATTGTGCATATGGTTGAGAGTTGTCTTGGTGATTGATCTTGGTAAGTAGATCTAATTTGGATGATGAAATTGATGAGGGATTTTAGTTGAGGTACATGTTGGGTACATGGTTGAGACAAGTAGTTGATGAGTTGGCACGTACATGAGGTGTATATTTGATGATGTTGGTACATCTTGATGAGTCATAGTTTATGTGTATTTGATGGATGATTTTTACAGGTTGGTGCATGGCTGATGCACTTGTTTATGGTACAGGTTGTTTGGACAGGTTATTGTGACAAGTTATTTGTACAGGTTTGGTGCGTGATTGATGCATTTCTTTATGGTACAGGTTTACATATAGGTTCATGTATGGTACATGTTGGCACAAGTTATTAGTACAGGTTGTTACAGGTTGATTGGTATAGGTTTGCAATAGTATATCTCACAGTGATAGTGTGACAATTTTTCTATCATTCTACTTCTATGTCAGGGAGGTTGGATGGGGCAAGGACAAGTGGTTGTAGCCACCTTCCTATTGTAGTCGGAGAACACAGGGGGTTGTAGCCTCCTTCTGGTTTTAGCCATATAATTGGGGATTTGGATCTTCCCTCAAGTTTTAGCCTGAGAAACCAGGGGGGTGTATCCTCCTTCTAGTTGTAGCCAGAGAATTGGGGAGTTGGATATTCCTTCAGGTTGTAGCCTAAGGAACTAGGGGGTTCGAGCCTCCTTCCAGTTGTAGCTAGAAAAAAAAAGGAATTTGGTGCTTCTAATGAATGTAATTCTTAAATACATATAAGAAAAAAATCCCGTGGTTTTCTCCCGCTTTGGGTTTCCATGTAAAACACTGGTGTACTATGTATGTGTGTGATTTCTCATTTGTTCATTGTTTATTTACTATGAAACTATTGGATGATAATGCTACATTGATATAACACTTGCATTTTATGGAGAAAAAGGATTAAATTTCTCTATTATTGATTCACCTCCCCTCTCATTAATCCAACATTGTGGTGGCGTTGTGCACTGTTGTGTGTTATTATACTATGGTAGTCCTCCAAATTGTTGCGCATTGTTGTACTACGGTTTTGTTGCAAAATGTTGTGGCTTATACGCAGGTTGTCCTGTCATGTGTTCATTCTACACCATATATGTATCTGAAATCCTTTCTTTCATCATCTCCAAATTTCTACAGTCCTTATATTTGTGTCCAAATGAATTGCAAAAATTACAAAATGTACTCTTTGGAACTGTCTGATGCTTCTTCATCATGGGACAATGGTAAGGATCATGTCCATGTGTTTTAGAAATATCACACCATTGTCCTCCTAAAGATAAAGAGTTTGGCATACCCACTCCTATATACTGCAAAAATAATGAACACTCATTCTTAAGGTGCCCTTATGTTCTGCATAGTGTACACCATACATCTTCTCTATTTAATTGGAATGTCAAGTTCTTCAAATCTTATCTGTAATGACCCCGTCGTTAAGATATAAATGTGAGTGAGTACAATAGTGAATTTTTGTATTTTTAAGAAATAGTTAGAACAAGTGATATGTGACAATAGCATATATCAATATTTACAAATCCTATTGTCATTTATTTCAATACACAACAATATTTAGTTACTATTTCAATGTTATTCATATATCAACCACATCACAATAAGATAACAATGATACCTTGTTCAAAAACATAGGTATTCCAATAGAGGACGAACAGCTTCAGTAACCACTCACATAACCAAATCAAAGATCAACACATCGATGTTTTCACGTGGAAAAACCCCTACGAGAAAACATCCACGACCCCAACCAACGCATCCTCTTGGAGAAGTTTATTAATGAAAATAAAAATATTACAGATAGATTTTACAAGAGAGTTTCTCTCAATAGATCGTCGAAAAATGACCCTCCATGCTCTTTAAATAGAGATCATGGACCAATCGGGTGCTAAGCCACATATCAATGGACATTAAGATCGAGGAGAGTATGAACCATCAGGTCACTCTATGTCGAGAATATATCGTGACCGTCAGATTTCCTAACTAAAAATGCATACTAATGCATACTAAAGAAACATGGTTTTACCTAATGAAACAATAGAACAAGTAGATCTTAACTAACTCCTAAGTGTCTAAATATCCTAACATCCCCCCTTAAGAACAACTTGCGATAGAATTGAAGGATTTACAATAGTGACACAATAGAAGAAGGAAGGAGGCATTAGAGCCTATCCCCCCTTAATGAAAATTTATTGAACTCCTAACATAGATCGAAGTTTGGAAAACTTCGCTTTTGTAAGAGACTTTGTGAAAATGTCTGCAACTTTATCTTCTGTAGGGAAAAAGAGCACTTCAATAACTTGATCATGAATGAGCTTTCTGACGAAGTGCATGTGTATCTCGATGTGTTTTCTACACTAATGTTGAACTAGGTCTTTGGCGAGCTTGATGGAACTCTGATTGTCACACCAAAGGCTATTTGGATGTTGGTGTTGGAATCCAAACTCTGAAAGGATCTATCAAAGCCACAGGGCTTCCTGACTTGCATTTACCGCTACTCGGTACTCTGCTTCTACTGAAGAAAGTGCAATATCCTATTGTTTCTTACAGGCCCAAGTGACAGGTCTTGAACCAATGTTGAAAACATAACCTGGAGTAGATTTCCGATGATCAGGGTCACCGACCCAATCTGAATCAGTGAAATCAACCAATAAAGGAGTCTCCCCTAAACTATAATGTATCCCGAACTGAACTGTACCACGAACATAGTGAAGTATCCTTTTAGCTTTTTTCCAATGGCTTTCATGGGGAGTTTTCATATACCGGGAAACAAGACCAATAACAAAGGAAAAATCAGGACGGGTATGAGTCAAATATAAGAGGCTACCAACTAACTGACGGTACAGGGTGGCATCAACTTCAGGAGCAGTACAAGTGGTAGTAAGCTTGACTCCAGATTGGAAGGGAGAAGGGGTTGGTTTACAATCGTCCATGTGAAAGAGACAAAGAAGGTCACAAACATACTTAGACTGGGAAGAAAAATTCCTTCATTGGTTTGCAAAACTTGGAGGCCAAGGAAATAGTGCAAAAATCCTAAGTCTATCATTTCAAATTTCTTCTTAAGGCTGGTTTTCACATGGTTTAAAATTTTTGAGTCACTACCAGTAAGGATAAAGTCATCAACATAAAGGACAAGGATTATGAGATGGCTTCCTACTTTCTTGGTATAGGCATTAGGATCAGAATGACATCTAGAGAATCCAGTGGCAATAAGAAAGCTGTCCATTTTGGCATACCAAGCTCTGGGAGCTTTCTTGATACCATAAATAGATTTCTTGAGGTGACAAACAAGGCTAGAGTCATTCTGGACATAGCCAGGAGGTTGTTCCATGTAGATTTCTTCTTACAAATATCCGTGCAAGAAGGCCGATTTAACATCCATCTGATGGACCTCCTATTTATCTGAGGAAGCAAGGGAAAGAAAAATGTGGATGAAATTCATTTTTGCTACAGGGGAAAAGGTTTCATTATAGTCAATTTCTTCAGCTTGGGAAATTCCTTTGGCAACTAACCGAGCCTTTTGTCTTTCAACACTTCCATATGATGCATACTTAGTTCTATAGACCCATTTTCATATAACAATTTTTCTTCCTTTTGGAAGAGGTACAAGATCCCAAGTATCATTTTCCATTAAAGAACGATACTCTTCATTCATTGTTGTATCCCAATCTGGATGACCTGAAGCTTCTACAAATGTCTCTAGATCACGAGTTTCTAAAACTTGAGCCAAAATAGAAGAGGCTCGCTGGAATTGTGAATGTGTCTGACGCTAATCTGAAGGATCACCGACAGGATCACCAAGTGCTTCTCGTGTTGAACGGACCCATCTAGGAAGTGGTGGAGTTGGTGTTGATTCAGGTTCAAAGGAATCATCTAGAGGAGGGTGAGCAGACGGAGGTGGATTTTCATCCTCACTGTCATCATCTGAAGAAGAAACCAGATTAGAAGAAGGCAGAAAAGTTGAAGATGGATCGTAGGTCAAAGAAAACACAACTGTTGAATTAGGCTCCCGGGCCAAAGAAGGCACACACGCCAAATTAGGATCAGAGGCCAAGATATTTTCCTCAAATTTAACATCTCTTCTAATAATAATTTCATTACAATGTGATTGAAGAAGTCTGTAACCTTTGACATCTTCAGAATAACCAACAAATATACACTTCTCACTTTTAGGCTGCAATGCTTTCCTTTTCTCATCAGGAATGTGAGCCCATGTTATACTGCCAAATACACAGAAGTGACTTAAATCTGGTTTAATCTTAGTTCAAGCTTCTTCCAGTGTTATATTTTTAAGATCCTTCGCGGGAGTGCGATTTACTATGTAATTTGCACAGTTGACGGCTTCTGCCCAATACTTTAGACTTAATCCCTTAGATTGGATCATACAATTAGCCATTCCTTTTAATGTGTGGTTCTTTCTCTCAGCAACACCATTTTGTTGTGGTGTATATGGAACACTGTGTTGCATTTGGATTCCCTGTGTAGTGCAGTAACTTGTAAAATTATTGTTCACATATTCGCCTCCATTATCTGTTATTATCGTTTGAATTTGATGTCCAGATTGCTTTTCTAAAAGGGCCTTGTAGGCCAAAAACTTCACTCTTAAGTTTTAAGAAGTAAACCCAAGTACATCTGGAAACGTCATCAATGAAAGTTATGAAATACTTGCACCCAGAAAAATAAGGAGAAGAAAGTGGACCACACAAATCACTGTGAACAAGTTGCAAAGGACCCCGAGGCGTGCCAAGAGGCATGTTTGTCAAAACTGTCCCGATGATGTTTGTCGAGAACACAACCGACACAAACACCATCTCTACATGAAATAAGAGGAAGATCGGTCACCATCTATTGATTACATATTTGTTGCAATGAGTGATAGTTTAGATGACCAAACCGCTCATGCCAAAGTTTGCTCAAGTCATCACTGAGCAACAAAAAATGATGAAAAAGATGATGACCCGAAGTTGTCAAATTTGTACAAACTGGTAATATCATCAACAATTCCAGTTGCAATAACATGCTTAGGATCTTTTAGATCCTTGATTACAACTTGATGAGGTGAATACTCTACAGTTTTACCTTCACCTAAATGAGTGATTTGATATACTGATAGAAGGTTACAAGAAAGACTTGGAACACATAATACATCATTGAAATGACCATTTTCAACTTGAACTGTTCCAAATCCTTCAACACTAAGAGATCTATCATCACCAAAAAATATTTTCTTGGTGTTACATTCATGTAGAGTAGAAAATATGGTTCTATCCTTAGCCATATGATAGGATGCTCCAGAATCAATAAGCCAGTCATCAGAAGTAGAAGTAGAAGTAGAATGTGTATTGAAGGAGAAACCAAAAGCAGAAAGTGCATGTCCATGAGAAGAAGAAGAAGAAGTAGAATCAATACTGATGTTGTGCTTCTTCATCGTTGCTTCTAAAGATGCCATCTTCTTGAAACATTTGGACTCATCATGACCATATTTATCCCAAAAGTTGCAATGTCTGTTAGTATTCTTATTTTTATATTTTTCTCCTTTGTCTCCATTAGGAGAAAAAGTTGTTTGAGTGGGTTTGGGACCCTTATATTGCTTATTGTTGTGGCAAGGATGTTGCTTCTTTAGATTCTTGGGTTTA
Source organism: Picea engelmannii (assembly GCA_009831015.1). Lineage (NCBI taxonomy): Eukaryota > Viridiplantae > Streptophyta > Pinopsida > Pinales > Pinaceae > Picea > Picea engelmannii. Next base: position 105,912 of record ML777913.1, read on the forward strand.
TCTTTCTGATGGACAACTAAGGCTTTGTTGGAGGTACCTGCAGTGTTGATCACTCCAAGTTGTACTAATTTATCTTACTCTCTAATCAAAGAATCAGAAAAGTTATCAAGACTAGGTTTTTGATAAGCTGCCCCTAGAGCCTCTTGCATGGCATAAAAGGTAGATTCAAACACAAAAAATGCACTACCTAGATTAGAAAGAATAAGATAGATGCAACGATCTTCGTCTACCTTTATCTTACATTCTTCACATAAAGTTCTGAGTGTTTTAAACATAGATAGATAGTCTTCAATGCAAGAAAAATCACTTGGACTTAAAGTTAGTACTTGATTTTCTAACTGTTGTGCTCGAATAATATTGTGTTTACCAAACATAGATTCAATATTTTCTCAAGCTTCTTTGGGTTTATCAATTGATTGAAGATGGAACCTTAAATCAAGAGAGATGGACATTCTGATTAATCCACGTGATTTGTCATTCCTATTATCCCATTTGACTTTCTTATCAACATTAGTGGGTGTTGTTTCCTTTCCCAAGGTAATCCGGTACAAACCTTAACTTCTTAATAAATCCTACATATGGGATTTCCATTGGAAGTAGTTGATGCTAATAAGTAAGAGATTACTTGTAGAAGCCATATTAAATATGCAGATAATATAGATTTAAAAACTGAAACTGATGATCTAAATGGAAAGAGCTAGAAAATTTATGCAGTTTTAAAAAAAATGGCACTAAAAATGGACTTCAGATGTGAGAGTTATGCCCTTTTAAAAAAAATGCATAAATGGTACCCAAAGGACCACATGGTAGTGTAAGTTGTTTTATGAAGTGACCCACTTTTATAAAGAGAAGTGGGGCTCACTTTTATAAAGAAAATTTGCATGCAAAATAAATAACTCTAAAATAAAATATTAAAGCTACTTATAGTAATTCACTTTTATACTTGAAGTGAAATACACTTTACAATTTTAGTATGAACTTTTTCAAAAAAAGTAACAAAAGAGGGACTTGAACTCAAGACCTCTTACTTAATAAGACAACTTTTAACCAAATGGTCTAGAAAAACATATTGTAATGTTTAGAAGGAGGATTGAGGGTGTTGTTGTTGTTGTTGTTGTTGTTGTTGTTGTTGTTGTTGTTGTTGTTGTTGTTGTTGTTGTTGTTGTTGTTGTTGTTGTTGTTGTTGTTGTTGTTGTTGTTGTTGTTGACGGCCTTGGAGAGCATTCTAAAAAAAACTCTTTTCACACAAGGAAAAAATTTCGCTTCTCGATGACAACAAGGGTTAGATCTCGGTTAGCTTACCCGGAAGATGCACCTTTTCCTATTTGTTTCTGATTTTCCGAGATCGCATGGGGAGTGGGGAAAAGAGCATATGCAGATCTAAAAGAGTAGCAACCTGGAAATAAAAAAATACAAAACCAAAATACTTCTCTGCAAAAAAAATTAAAAATGTGTATTCAAACTTTATACCTTCGGATCTGACTATAATGGTCGTATCTTGGGCAAAGAGAAACCTTTTCGAGTGAAAAGAAACATGTTCCTGAATTAAACGAGTGCTCCGAACGCAATCGAACAGTCCTGCCAGCCCAAAAATGTACGAAAATGATAGAAAATGGAGATGAGACAACTTGGCTTCACGATTTCAATCTACAACAGGAGTGGGTCTTCAAACAGGCTCTGATACCATGTTCGACAACATAGGTATTCCAATAGAGGACGAACACCTTCAGTAACCACTCACATAACCAGATCAAAGATCAACACACCGATGCTTTCACATGGTAAAACCCCTACGGGGAAACATCCACGACCGCAGCCAACGCGACCACTTGAAGCAGTTTATTAATGCAAAGAAAAAGATTTCAAAGAGATTTTACAAGAGAGTTTCTCACACTCAATCGTCGACAAATGACTCTCCATGCTCTTTAAATAGAGATCATGGACCAATCGGGTGTTAGGTCATGGATCAATGGTCGTTAAGATCGAGGAGAGTATGAACCGTCGGATCACTCTATGTTGGGAACATATCGTGACCGTCAGATTTCCTAACTACAAATGCATACTAAAGAAACACACTAGAAAACACACTTTTACCTAACGACACAACAAACCAAGTAGATCTTAACTAACTTCTAAGTGTCTAAATATCCTAACATGCCTACTCGCCCAACCTACCATGCAAGGTTAGGACCTCCAAGACACACAATCAATGCTCAAGTCCATGATTCATTCGATTGATTTTTCCCATTTAAGGTCTCAGGACTAACGACTGTTATGAGAAACAAGGAAGTATCTAATTCCCATAACTTCAATCTATTCTGAAATTCAAAACTAGAATTAACAAAAATTCTTAACCATAAATTCATGAAACACAAAGAATAATCTCATAACATGGTCATCACTTACACAACGCATTTGTATGCTAATACAAAAATTCAATAAATTAATATTTTTAAAGGGTAAAATAATTTCATTAATATTTTGACATAAACATAAACAATTAATAACAACAAACACTTAAGTAGGCAATTTAAATTAAATGACATAATTAATATTGCTCAAGTTTACTTGGAAATAGAATCACATTCTTACAATATCTTTATATTTGCATTTAACGACTAAGATAATTAGTCGAATTAACATAATGTAAAATATTCCAATATGTAAATTCTTATAGTTTAATTGAAACTTGAATTCACCTTAGATTACTCATCTAACTTCATTATTGACCAAGAATTAACACAATACATAAATGAAGTCCACAATCTAACTTATCTTATATTTGCTTTTGAAATCTTAATCATATAATCTCCAATATTATAATCATTGACCTTTCTATAGGCGACATAAAAATTATAATCTATATCCTAAACCTCTCAATTATAGCCATTCTAGTTGTAATTTCAAAAATATATATATATATATATATATATATATATATATATATATATATATTCCTTCCAATTATATTATGTGTAAGCCCTACCCGAGGACTAATGGTTCTCAAAATCCATGAATTCCTTTATTAAGGTTACTTTAAGGAAGCAAAACATAATTAATACTTCCCTCTATGTGTAATTATATAGTCTATCTAAAATGGGACTTCACGACAAAACTAAGATTTAATGTAGCACATTCCTTGTCCTGGTAGGTAATAAATTAGTAGTTCACAACGGTAAAATGCGCTATCTAACAATGTTCTAACTTTTGGTTGGTGGAACATTAGTTAACTACGCAAGAGGTAAGTGTCATATACGCAAAAATTGTCGTAAACACAATAATTGAAAATCTTATACCACAAAAATTGTAATGCATAGCAATCAGCCCAGTATTGGCATTCGACACAATAGGAATTAGATTGTTATCAATTTAAACTTCCATACAAAATTCCCTTGGAACAGGGCGATATATATAAAATAGAGAGTATGGAAAATTCTCATACACTTCAGAAATTTACAATCAACATATAGCTAAAGCTCATGTGTATTCTATTGAGGAATTCGTATTCTAGGAAATTCATAATACACATAAATTAACTAAATATCTCATACTAAATAAATTTCCAGTCTTGCAATATAAATCTTAAACAAAATTTTCCATTCTAGCTTCAAGACGTATTTAAATTCTGCAATGTCTTTACAAATTAAAAATTTCTTGATTTACAACTAAATGTCAGAATAAAATACAAATACCAGGACCCCAGGACCTATGAAGATGGAGATTTGATGATAATCTTCAACGATTTGCGCTCCTTCTTTACTTCCGCTTGCCAATCACAAAGACTTCATTGGTAGCTTTTAGTCAATGCTAGGGTTACTCTTCTTCCCCCTTAGCCCCCCGAGCTGCAAAGGGGCCACACACAAGAACTAGAAACAATAGCTCCAAGCTTTCCTCGCAAGGAAGAGCTTCCACTATTTCTCAAACTTGAATCTCAACTTTCACAAGTAAAACACAATCAATCCCAATTTTGGCAGCATAACAATACTATCAAAAGACGAGTCCCTTTTTCCTTCTACACCATTTGTTTTATAGAATTTTTCCCCTTGGAACATGTCTACATGCAAAAATAAATAATGTTTTAATTTAATTTAATTATTATTATTCACCCACACACTTGTCACACTCTCCCCAAGTTGCACAAGTAATTACCATTTTTATTTTATTTAAAAACTCAATTTCCCTCACATTCCCCAATGTGTTCCTATTTTTGCTCTTAGTTGTCCCTTAGTTCCCCAATTTCTCATTTAATGAGTTTCTCCTAACTAGATTTTAGTTAAAGTTTAATTAGAACTCGTCTTCCAGTTAGACTTAGTCTAGTTTGACTTTAGATATTATTCCATGTGTACATCTATTCTCTCATATTATTATTTCCTTCTATTTTATATTCCAATTTATTAATTTCATGCACACATGTGCATTTTATCCAATCTTTAGATTTGTATTCACCTTTTTCCTAGAGTTTGGTTTTATCTCGAATCTTTTAATTTATTTAATATTTTTAATTAGTCCCTTAATTAAGCTTAGACTTAGGCTTAGACTCTTGTTAGGCTTCTAGATATATAATTTACTGATTAAATAAATATTTTATTCTAACAAGGTATAAACATTTCAATGTTTTCTAGGCCACCTATATTTATTGACACATGTTTTAATTATGCAATGTGTCCTTCAAGACGCACCTTTGTGCTCCAAGGGTGCCACTCGCCTTTGACTGGTTTTGGAAGTTTGTTCGACCCTTGGATTCAACACTCCACTCGGTCGACCTTGTGAGAGACTAAGGGATTCTAAGGAATAAGGACTTTGACTTATTGTGCGCCCCTTAGGAATCTTCATGAGAGACTGTCTCAGGCTTCCCTCACGGTATCGTAGACCTTTCGAGCTAGGTAATCATTAACCTACCATTCAGGTCATGGCAGGAGACTGGAGTGCTAGTAGGCTATGACAGGGATGTTGTCACACCTCTCCCTCAATGTCTTGTTCTTATGCATGGCCCCTTTACTCCTTATGTGAGTCGAATTAGAAAGCATCGTCAAGCCTACATCCACTGAAAAAAATAATGTCAATAATCTATATACATAAATCATACTCACATCAATCATATATCACATGTGCGTAAAATAAAATATTCAAACAATACAATCCACTCCCTAACTCAATCCAGAGTCCAAGGAACTCAATGATGCCATCAACATCCATCACCTGTCATATATCCTGCACACTCAAGAGAACTCGTCAATAATATATTCCAATACATGTACATCCGAAATAATCCTTAAATCACAATACGTCATCAATATCATATATAACTCATAATAAAAATGAAATCATAATGTAGTATAGCCAGATAACTTGCACTCAAGTGTCCTAAAAGAATAAGTCAATAATTGTACTCAGTAGTACAAGATGTTACATTGTCTCAGCTCTTCCACAACTAGATCCATATGCTTGTACTGATTTTCCTCTAACTATAATGCTACTTGTAGAGCCTTAACCTGGCTTTGGAATTTTTGTTGTCTAAAGGGATACTTCAAGTGTGCAAATAAAGAGTTAACAAATAAATGTCTATGATTCATATCAATAATAGGGTACTTTAGCTTACCTTTTAGTCTTTTGAACTTCTGGTCCACCTCCCAAACCGATTCTCTTGGATTCTGCTTAATCTGTATCATTTTGTTCATAAACTGATCCTCTGAGCTTGTTTTATGAAATTCATTGACTAACTACCTCTTCTCTTATGCAACAATTGTAGGTGCTCCCATTGGATTATTTACTGTGAGAACCATGTACCATTTTAATGCACAGTCTTTGAATGTGATTTCCAACTGTGCAACCTTTGTATCTTCATATGTAATCTGCTTAGCTGCCCAAATATTTTCACAAATGAAAAGATACTTTTTTAGATGCTCTGACCCTTCTCCTCGGAACTCAACTAACCTAAAAGTTGGATCGACTCCTTCGATTCTGAAGTTTGTTGTTCTACTGCCTCCGTGCGGTTTAGAAACTTGACTTTTGTTTGATGAACTTATACTTCTGCTTGAACTTCCACTGGGCCCACATCCTACAAAGATCCTTCTATCACTAATAACTTGTTGGCTAACCAATTTTTCTTCTTTAGTTGTCTTAGTCTCACATGGGGTTGTGGGTTTCACACTAATTCAAATCTAGAATGGAGAGCCTTATTCTGCACCAGAATCATGACCTTTGGTTTTCCTATCATATGTGGCATGCAAGATATCCTCAATATTCCCCATGGCATGAAGATCTTCTACCTCTTCCTCATCACTTTCCAATCCCTCTCGCTAAGCTACTACCCTCTTATTACTATTCATCGTGTACTGGTATGGTCATCCGTTGCACGTCACACCTACTTTACTTATTATTTCCCTAGTTTGTTTATCATCCATCATGATGGGGTCCATTGCTTCCTTCTTCTGACCTCTTTCTAGATCCTTCTCCATCTCTCAGATCTTCCTTAGTGCTTTCCCTAGTTCCCCCATGCACGCAGAGTGATCTAGTTGTCTGATTCCATGGTCATCATTCCTTTATCATGCAATAAGATCTTGATCGATGTGTAAAGAGACCTAATGTACCTCCCTCTTGGTCCCTTCAAGAAACCTTGCTTCGTATAAGAATATGACTTCGTTGTCTCAACTGCAAACTCAATAATAAACTCTACAGTAATATTGTCTAACCATAAATCCACTACGCATGTGAATTTATTATTAAACCTTTTCAATCATACAATATTCTTAGCAATCCACTCTACTGGTCTAATCTAATTACTTGGATCGATATCCTTCAACCTCAATAACCACTCCTGTAATAACTCTGGAAAGTAACAAAAATATTCTTCATGCAAATAAGTAAACACATACCTCTGCAGATATTGGCATGTTGTATACCTGGAACCCTTATTATCTTTTTGCACGAACTCTAGCTGCCTTGTTTCCAACCATATTTCAACCTCTTTCTTTATAGGATTCCATGGCCTAGACATCCTTTTTTTACCATTGCATTTTCTTCATCAATCCCCTTCTAGGTTGTTCCTCTAAGTTCCAACTGACAACAAAACCATTTGTTGGATATATGGACTGACCCGGGTTCTACCTGTTGATATTATGGTAGCTGCGAGAGGTATTTACCTCCACGTGTAAACCTGAAAAGGATATAATACTCCAGGAAGAAAGAAGAAACCCTAATGAGTTGGCTAATAACCCTAGGAGACTTCTCGGCTCAAGAAGATAATTTATATTAGATTATTAGCCTCCAAGAGAAGAAGTCGGCCAGAAGAAATAATAATATACTAAAAATATAGATACCCAAAATAATAAGTCAGCCCAGGTAGTTAGCCAGGAATACTATAAATATAAGGTGTCAGTCTCTCATTTGTCACAGTCTCATAATTGCAGAGCAACAACTGGTGCATACTACAGTGCCCAGTCTTGTGCGTAGGTTTGAGGAGAGCCTCTGGTGCAGCTGTTGTAGCTAGCAGTTGCGTTTTGGCTTGGACTATCTCTTGGCTAGGGTTTGGAACATCTGATCAGCCTTTGTTGATGTGCTATCCTTGGGGAAAGGTGCGCTACCCTTTGTTTGGATATCTAGCCCATGGTTTGCTTCCAGAGTGATTCTCTGTCAAGGTTAAGGTGCTCAGAGGGTGGCTTAGACCTATGGTTGGGTGACAAGGGTATTATCAATGGTAAAACGAGCACACATCTTTCATATTCTAATAGGTTATGGGCCTACACCCCCTTCATTCAGTATAAACGCTGGAAGGAAAAATAGCCGCTAGGCTATTGATCTCATTGAGGAACTACCGCTAGGGTTATTAGCAGAAGCAACTTCCAAGACACTGCCACTAGGATTACTAGTAGAAACAGCTGCAGAAACCCTAATCCTCTTGTTGAGGCACCTTAAGTGAAGAGATTGACCTAATCCCTAGACAGATCAGTGTGCCCTAGCCTAACGCATCTCTTGGTATTCTCAGCAAGCCAAGATGTCAAGTTTGAGTTTGTGGTCAAATCTAGGGTTTGACCAAGTCAAAGCAGCCATGACTTATTCTATGAAGTCAGAGAACAAGTTAGATGAAGCTTCTAACTTCAGAGCATGGAAGACAAGGATTGACCTCATCCTTGCCATGAATAAAGTGCTGGATATCATGAAAGGAAAGATCGTGAAGCCAGAGTTTGAAGAAGGAAAAGAGAAGGAATCGAAGAACATTGCAGCTATGGAGAAGTTAAAAGATAGTGACATCAATGCCATGAGTATCATAGTGAATTCCATAAAAGACCACTTGATACCCTACATCTCTCATCTTGACTCATCGAAGAATATGTACGATGCCCTAACAAACCTCTTCTTAGTCATAAACATTGGACAAGTAATGAGTCTGAGGAATGAGCTCTGTGACATGAAGATGAATGATGATGACAACATAACATCATACTTTGTGAGAATTTCTCAGTTAAGAGATCAACTGTAAGCTATTGAATATATCATCTCATAAAAACAATTGGTAAACATAGTACTCAATGGTCTTCCCAATACATGGGATGCATTTGCCACAAGCATGAACACAAGAAAGGAGTATCTGACATTTGAAGAACTTTGGACTTTCTATGCTCAAGAAGAATCAAGGATCAATGCAAAAGAGAAACCCCAAAAGAAGTACGGTGATCAAGCCTTCACAACAACATTCAATAACTTCAGGAAGAAAAGTAAGTTTGGTTCAAGGAGGAAGCCAAATCAAGAGAAAGACATTTCAGAAGTACAATGCTTCAACTGTTGAAAGTATGGCCACTACAAGAATCATTGTCCCGAGCTAAAGAAAAGGAAGGAGAAACATAAAGCATCAATTGTTGAAGAAAATGAACCTACAAAGAAGACTAAGCAGGATGGAAGAGACTTCTTCTTCTAAAGGTAACAAAACTCTTCTTATTTCTTGTACATATCTTGTTTGTATCGTCTCTATACATATCTTGTATATCTATCTCTTGGAAGATAATGTGTTCGAAGAAGAACTATACCTATGAAAGAAAAACAAGATAAGAATGGATATCATTAGATAATACACATGAAAGGATGAAATAAAAATCATGTGGAAGCTATTGCAAGATAAGCCGAATCAATCATGAAGAGACTTAGAAGAAGCAAAGACAGAAAAAAGTCATCAATCAAGAGGAAATTGGAAAAAGGATTATGACGTTTTGTAGAAGACAACAAGATGAAAGCGTGGACTCTGTTAGACAAGAGAGCCAATTATATATTGGAGAAGACAATAAGGATGCATATGGAAGTGTGGACTCTGTTAGACGGAGGGAGCCGATTATATACACTCATACATGAAGCAAGGATTAAGAGGGAGCTAATCTTGTGATGCATAGAAGATGATGAAGTATATATATCCATGATAGTAGCCATGAAAGATAGTATGTATCCAGTTCAACCTCAAAAGAAGTCTTCTTCGAAGAGAAGATTTAAAGTATCCCTGGTTGTCCATCCACATCCGTGATCTTGTGATGAAAGAAAGAAATAGAATCTTTAGGGCATGGAATATACTCCATTGACCCAAGAGATAAACACGAGGAAGAATAGAAGATTCAAAGAAAGAAAGAGAAGCCAAAACAACCAATTGTTGTATCAAGAATCACAAGATTGTTAGTTTGATATAAACTCAATAAAAGTAATCAAGCAGAGGAACTGAAAGTTGTGATGAAGAACAATGTATGGAAGGCTTATGAATGAAAGCATTGCGATATCTAGAACTAGAGGTTCTACCAGATGGAGGGAGAAGACTATGATGATTATTTGTTCTAGTAAAATAGACTTATCTCTACATGAGTCATTATATCATCCACAACATCCATAAGTTGGAGTTTTACATCAGATGAATGCAAAGAATACTCTCCAGATAAATTGAATAAAGAGCGTATGAAGAAACAATCTCAAGACTTTGAGGCATACCAGAAAGAGACCCTTGTATGTAGATAGAAGAAGATAACTTGGTGAAGAACTTCCAGTGCACAACAAAAGCGTGGTGAAGATTTACTATAGCATCAAGATGATTACTCAGTAGATCAGATCTCATGATAACATAAGAAGTGCCACATGGATATGTTCCAGTTTTCCAACAATGATATACTCTATTGTTCAGAGCTACATGAAGCCTTCACAGAAAATTAGTGTTCCAGACTAAAGTACATTTGAAATCAAGCATTACATTATCCGCGATGAAGTCCAGAAAGAAGAAAGTGATTCTCCAATGCATATCTCCACAGATGAGCAGATAAGCAGACATTTTGGTAAAAGATGAAAGAGTTTGCGTACTCAAGATGGATCTCATGGAGACGACTTCCTTATTGAAAAAGGAAGAGGTGACTCCCAGGTTGGGAGGGAACAATGAAAATATTATTGAAGACATTCATTGAAAATAGTCCAACTTGGACAAATTCTTGCCTATTCGGAAAGTGGATTGAGATTTCTGACGGACAACGATTTCCCATTGTGGTTAACATGGGAAATGATCCAGATTGTTGATGTATCATAGAAAATGACTTCCCATTGTGGTTAATATGGGGAGTGGTCTAGGGCAATCTCTCTTCTTGAGGGTTACTCAAGAAGACTGGCCTGCCTCGCTAGACAATGATTTCTCATTGTGGTTAACATGAGGAATGGTCCGTTTTGGAGGTTGATACAGGACAATCCTTTCCTCTTGTGGTTAACAGAGGAAATGGTTCGGATAGTCATTCCTTAGGGTTTATACATTCTCTCCAGGGTGCACTTTGATTAGTGTAGGAAGAATGGCCCAGGGTGGGGAATGGTCCAGGCTCAGCAATCAGGGACATGCATTCCTTAGGGTTTATACATTCTCTCCAAGGTGCACTTTGATTAGTGTAGGAAGAATGGCCTAGGACGGGAAATGGTTCAGGTTTAGAAGACCGGACAATTATTCTTCCTTGCTTGAGAAGAATAGTCCAGATATCTCATTATTCTACTCTGAGGGCATATATTCTTTTATATCTCACAAGATGTGAGTGAAATATTGACCCAGATGATTTAGTTTATATCATAACAATGTTTTTGTGCATATGACTGTTATGAAGACTATATGACAGTAGATGTATACTACTATGGTGGATGTGTTCCACTATTCGTGACTATACGTTACTAATCAATTACTTGTTTTCTACTTGGTGTGGTAGTGTACCACTGGATTGTAGTTATGTACTACTATGGATGGACACAGTTGTGTTCTATTTTGTTCTGATTGCCTTGAAGACTATCACCAATTTATTGGAAATAATTATCAGCCAGATGAATGATGAACAAAGATTTTCTAGACAGAAAATGGTTCAAAACATTTACTCTTCTAGATTAGAAGAATGGCTCTTGTATTACTCTGTGGAGTGAGAATCATGTCTAATTACTCAGATAGAGTATGGTTTCGAGAGATGATGCAACTGATGATGATCATGGTGCTCATGATCTAGTCATGATCTAGTCTATATAACTATGTTGATGCTACCAGGTGAATGGTATGTTTTGTGCTCAAGACCATTACCTGTAATACCTCCCTAGATAGGAGGGAGTGTTGATATTATGGTATATGCGGGAGGTACTTACCTCCATGTGTAAACCTGACAAGGATAGAATACTCCGGGAAGCAAGAAGAAACCCTAATGAGTTGGCTAATAACCCCAGAATACTTGTCGTCTCAAGAAGATAATTTATATTAGGTTATTAGCCTCCAAGAGAAGAAGTCAGCCAGAAGAAATAATAATATACTAAACATATAGATACCCAGAATAAGAAGTCGGCCCAGGAAGTTAGCCAGGAATACTATAAATACAAGGCATCAGTCTCTCATTTGTCACAGTCTCATAATTGCATAGCAACAACTGGTGCGCACTGCAGTGCCCAGTCTTGTGTGCAGGTTTGAGGAGAGCTATCGGTGCAGCTGCTGCAGCTAGTAGTTACATTTTGGCTTGGAATATCTCTTGGCTAGGGTTTGAAACATTTGATCATCCTTTTTTGATGCGTTATCCTTGGGGAAAGGTGCGCTACCCTTTGTTTGGCTATCTAACCTAGGGTTTGCTTCTCGAGTGATTCTCTGTCAAGGTTAAGGTGCTCGGAGGGTGGCTTTGGACTATGGTTGGGTGACAAGGGTATTGTCAATAGTAAAACGAGCACACATCTTTTATATTCTAACACTACCTTATTTCTCCAACAAAACCCTATTCACCATCGACCATTCTGGTAAATAAGAAGGCTACACAATCTCACCCCATATGGCTTATGGGTTTCTCCAGGAAACAACTGTCTGTAATCATGGAAGGGGTTGGGGATGTTCCTTTTACTTCTATTTCTACTTTAACATGCATTCTACCATAACATTTATCAGATCTATTATTTTATCCATTCAGTAATATCCATTCTACATGATTATAGTAGCGTGTGATGTAAATAAACCCTAGCAGATGCATTCATCTAACCATTCATTCATAAAAAAAAATATAAAATGAACACAACACATATAAATACACCATTTTTACCATGGTTCACCCCCATGGGATACGTCCACAAAGATATTCTGATTCTTATTTATTCTTCATAAAAAAAGGTCCCACGTCGTGCACAGTACATCATGAACTTATAACTGGTGAGGATGACCAATGTCACACAAATATCCACACCTTACGACCTAACCCTCAATTCCATCTGAGCTTCACAGCTCTCAACAAAACAAATACTTCGACTCAAGACTCAAAAGTTATCCAAAAGTAGTTTCTTCACACAATGATACTTGATTGATTGACAACTTCCCCTAGCTACCTCATATATCTTCTATTTATATTACAAAAGTGGGTAAAAATGCTTACATTATGACTCAAAATTCTAATTCTAAGTGGACTCCACTTGTCCACTTTCTAACTGTCTTCCGTGTGGTTGGTCTATGATCCAACCATTCCTTGTGCCGATCTTCCTTAATTCTGGGTGCACTATTTCCTTTTCCCTTTGTCACACTTCCTTCCCTTCTTTCCTAGAACGCGCTGCTTCCTTTAACCCCTTCTTCCTCATTTACTACGCTGAACCCCAAAATTGCTTGCTACAACACTGTTGTAATCCTTCTTTTACTTGTAGGTAATTTTCATCTAAAATAAGTACTTCCAAAATGATGTTTTTCAAATATGATTTTCACATGCTAATGGTTGTGCATGCTTTGCATGTATTCTTTTGTTGAGTGCATTATAAACCTTGTTATATTTTTCTCTAATATGTTTAATATCAAAGTCACATTCACTAAGAAATTCTAGACATCTTGGCATTTAAGGTATGTCGTTCAAACAAATATTTCATATCACTATGGTCTATCCTCAACCCAAATATCCTCCCCATTAAGTAATGTCTCCACAGTTTTGGTGGATGAACTATGGAAAGAATATCTAAGTCATGTTTGACACAATTATTCTCTTTCTCTTTAATATTTATATATTCATAACAAATCACGTGTCCATTCAAAGTAAGAACTACACCAAGTCCCTCTTTGCAAACATTTGTACATGCCACAAAATTTTCATTTGGATTAGAAATATTCATAATGGGTGCACTTGTAAGTAATTCCTTTCACAAATGAAAAATTTCTTCACATCTGAATGTCCATTAAAATTTAATTTCCTTCTTATATAAATATGTAATCGGACAATCAATATCAAATAATACTTCTATGAATCTTCTGTAATATCCAAAAAGATCCATGAATGACCTTACCTATGTCATGTCATTAGGTATAAGCAATCTTATACTAACTTCAATCTTCTCTGGATCTATGGTTATTCCTTCCTCATAAATTTTGTTCCAAGTAATGGATGTGCCTCTGATAAAAATATCCCTTTATTATCTTAACATACAATTGATTATCTCTTAGTACTTGTAGTACCAACTGTTGTATCTAAATTTGGTTACGCCTTTAAAATTTCTTTGAAAACATTATTCTAATTCTTTTATATCATAATTTTAATAATCCGGTTTGGATTTCCTTTAACTTGATTATTATATGATGGGATTTAAGAAGATTATTCAATTTTATGAACACATTATCATTGAATAATTATTTTGTTACATTTTCAATTTCACAAGAGCTTCGATCTAACCGTGTTATTTAATGTAAAATTAACATTCAAGATCATCTTTGAGATCAAAGATCTGGTCTTCTAATTGACGTTCCACCACCCAAAGGATACGACAGTCCTATATTAATAAATATCTACAGTTTAGGTTATTTTTAGATGTAAAGTTGATAACAATATAACCAAGCATTTTTCACCTGAAATATCCGAACGATCATACAATCGTCATGATCAATGGTTTATACAAAATTCGGATGCAAAAGTGAACACTTTTAACATACAATACTAGACCTGAAATATCTAACGATTTCAACAAGGTTTGATTGAATGGTTCATATTGTTTTTGGATCAAGAAGTACCTAGGTATTAAAAGTTCAAATGATTCTAAATATATTTAATGTTTATATATAGATTTTATTTTTTGTAAGAATATTTATTACATGTCACATTATATTTAATTTTGATTGGAGTTTACATGTTTGCTCATTAACGTTATTTATTTTTTCGCATGTGTAGGATTAAAACTCACATACGAAATCACGTTGAGGTTGATGAAATAGGTTATTATCAAGTTTGAGAGAATCTATGGGAAAAATATTAGCAAGGTTTTCGTCTGGTACCCAGTTTGCAAAAATGGCAAGTGCTTGGAACCCACTTCATGTTTTTCAAAGTAGAATGACTTATTGTACTAGAAGAAGCACCATGTCGACCAAGAATAAGAAAATTCCTCGAGAGTCTTCTAAGGATGAAAACCAAAGTTTTAAGGATGTACTAGATGATGTATTTGATACTCAGATTAACCTATAGTTCTTGAATCAAATTAATGATCTTATTACTCATGAGCTTGTAAAGAATTTAAAGAATTCGTAGCTTTGGAAAAGTGGTTTTTTTCAGACCCTTATTCCTTGATTTTTCAGTGACCATGAACTTGTTCATACCTTGGCCAAGTTATATAATGTTGATACTCATTGTATCATTTTAGTGGATGAAAGAAAAAAAAAAATCACTGTCTTCAAAGGCTATAGTCCAAATGTTAAACTTACCTCTCACCAACTTACCCATCATAGAGCTATACCTTCTTAAAAAAGTAGAACGTTGGTTGTCTCAAGAAAGATATTCAATAATCAAGAAGTTTATTATTGACCCTTCATTTACCTTTGAATAATTTCCGGTCAAGTCTGAAATTTGTTCTCCAAATGAAAGGTTGATGGTTTCAGTCATAACTTCTATTTTAGGGTACATAAATGACTCTGAGGTTGATGATGTTACTCTAGCTATCATGAATGAAATTCTAAATTCTGAAAAAAATTCTAAGTTTTATTTTGCAGGCTTTAAAACCAATGTAATTCATTTTAAGTTGTCATATTTTGAAGAATTAAAATCTTTTTGATATCAGTCTTATCCCTTTATAATTATGTTTTCTCAGTCCAATTTTTATGAAAAAATAGGTCTTGAGTTGATTAAGATTTAGATGATTCTGGAAAAGATCTTTCTGTTAGAGAATATAATTCTCTTTTGACCTTCGTAGAAATAGAGTGAGAATTCCTATAATTTTCTAATGTGTTTTTATTCAATACATGTACCCTCCTTATGGGACAAAATCCCCCTAGGATGCCTATAGGCTATCAACAAAATTTAAATTCACATCATGCCTTCAAAGTAGGGAATTGGTTTTTATTTAAAAGATAAACCATGATTAGAATATATGGCTATGAATAATAACCATACCAATTACATGTTTATATTCCACTTCGTCTATTTTCCTTGGAGTATTGCAGACAAAGATTAGCAACTAACTAGTTACAATTCATTTCTAAGAGTAAAAGGGCCTCTTCCTACTGAATTTTTCTCCTTCATTATTAGAAACATGATATCTATTGAATTTGTGAATAAATTGATCTCTTCTTTAAATATGAAAAAATATGTATTATGGAAGTTTGATCCATATCATGTTATATCA
>ML777913.1:123355-163304 GCA_009831015.1 Picea engelmannii
TCGCCAACCAGACGGAGCCCGAAATTCAACATGAGGCTGCCAGATGGGATCTCAATGAACCCATGGACGAGGAACTCTACCCGCCATGCCTGGTGGAAGAGGAAATCCCCCCCGAGGACAGCGGAGGAGAAAAAGAGCAATCTAAGCGGCAGGCATTCGAAGCAGCGGATGACTCCAGCCACAAGACACACATCAGTGAAGAAAAGGACCACCACACTGCAGAAGATCCCAGGTACCTATCTCTGATATCCCTGACATTTGAGCTCCGGCACCTCATGGACGACCTCGCCTTCCGCTTAGCCAGAATGGACCAGCGCCTCGACATGCTCTTCGCAGCTTACTCCAGGAGTACCCCGAAGAGACAGTGTCCTACGTGCGCTCAAGCATACTCGCTCCCGGCAGGTTGGCGACAGAGGAATTATGGAACTACGGGTTAGATTTACCTGTGCTGTTTTAAGTTAAGCTAGTTTAGTTTTGCCTCTCTAGTTTTCCTATGGTTCATGTCTCAAACTTGCATAATTTTACAGCCCTGGTTTCCCTCGGGCAGGGCAATCCTCTGTATAACGTGGCACATAGACGGACTGTCCAACTGCCCTGGTTTCCTGGTCAGGCAGGACAGTTGGCAGTCAAGATGACTTCTGTATTCACTTTTTGGTAATATAACAGGATCTACTCTTTTTATTTAAAAAAAGAAAAAGAAAATACCATCAACAAAATCAAACCCCAAAAAATTAGAGAATTGGAGAATCCAATTTCATTAATTACCAATGCTAAGATAGTAACTACAAATTATAAAAAGATTCTTGATGAGAAGGAAAAATAAAGAAAGAATCTAAAGGCTAATTTGAAAATTCCTCATTTTAAATTTCCTGAATCTAAAGAATTGATCAAAGCTTATAAAGCAGGGGACACATCATAGTCAAAGAATGTTACTCTTAAAGAGAATACCGGTATAATGACTAAAGAGATTGTTGGATTGAAAGTAGATAAACATAATATAGGAGAAATATGTAGAATACATCAATAAATTTCATCAAAAGTATCAATCTCATGATCCCTCATCAAAATCAGTGCTACCTATCATGGCTTCAGTTACAAATTCAGACCATCAGGGGATCAATCAACAAAAGGAAATGTATATTAAATATCTTGAAGAACAAGTTGAAAAAACAACTTTGAGTATTAATACTATGTTCGAAGAAAATCAAAGCCTAAGAAAATTGCTAAATGATGCATTAGAGAAAGCAGCTAGAACACAAAACTTGGTCAAAAATAGGAAAATACTTTGGGATCAAATCATCCATGCAATGTATTAGTTCATAGTTCATCTATTCTTACAGCAACATTGTGAAACAATTATCATAAAGAATGCTCGGTTAGATATCAATACTCTTTTTCTTGATATTGAAAATAAAATGCCAAAAGTAGAGAAAAATATTGAATTTATGTCTCTCAAATCAATATTTAAAAGCATCCATAGTCAGGGATATATTTTAAGTAATGGTGAATGTTAAAAGGAGAATTGCTAAAATCTCTTGTCAACAAAATTGATGAAGCCCATCTATCAATTATTAAATTTAAAAGTCAACTCAAGAAAATTAGAAAATTTTGTTTACCATCCCCTTAGGCAACTGATCCTTGGTTACATTCAAAGGATACTTACATGCATATGATAATTTCTTGTTGGGATGATATGTGATTTTCTATGGATGAAAATGAAGTTTTATCAAGAAGAAATATATTGAACTCATTGGGAAAATATTATACTAACTTATCAATGCTTACTGAATTTGTCATGAGTCAGCATATCAGTCATTTTTCAATGACAATAGAGCTTGAGATATTGTATAAAAAATATTCTAAAAAAACCATTTCTAGTAGGTGCAGAATGGAATGATATGCTTAGATTTACATGTGTTCCTAAGAAACTTCAAGAAGAAATATTACTATAGGCTGAAGAAAGAAATGAAGCATTAATTAAGTCATCACCAATCTCGCAGGAATGAGAAAAGAAGGACAAATTCAAAGATAATCGACCCAAAGAGGAAAAAAGATTATTATTAGAGAATCGACATGTGACAATTCTCCTCCTATCAAGAAAAGTCAATTTCGTCAGAAGATGAAAAACAAAAAGTGGTTATTTTAATTAGTTAGGTTTGAATTTTTAGTTTTAAGTTAGTTATTTTGGAAGTTATGTCAATACCGATGAAAGTATATTTTGAAGACTTAAAAAAGGTCGGCATTTTCTGGAGAGACATACACTACTTTATAAGAACTTGTTTCAACGAGACTATCTATTTTTTCTGATATTTTGACAATGTGTAATTAATGGTTTTGAAAGAAGATTCAACACAGATACTTGTTAGCCTTGTGTTATGTTTTGTCATGTGTTTATTTTACCATTTGTTTTATTTTTAGATTTTATTCATTTTTACTATTTGATTATTACAATATGAATTAGTCTCATTGGTTTGACATGATCTATCTTTGATGTTGATTTAGTATATAATTGATAATTTTCTAATTCAACACACATGGTTAATTTGATATTATCAATCTTTAAAAGTTTCATTGAATAATATTTGTTACTTTAAGTACATAAAGTAACTTATTATTGTGTATTGGTGTAGATGTTGTTCATGAGATTATACTATAATGACCCTTTAGATTTGATTTGATTTTTATTAATGTGATTACTTTATTTTCTAAGAATGAGCTTCTTTGATAAATCAAAGTAATATGATTTTGGATCACTTCATATTCAATATGATTTTAACTATGAATTAGTTTTATTTAAAACTAGTGTAACAAGAATTGGATAAAGATGCGTTGTTTTAGAATCATTACTTTTCTATCAAAAAATTAGAATAACTTATGATAATGGTTTTGATGATATCTTACCTTTTATTTTATTTTTATTTACACAATAAGGGTTTGCCCCTCTGACTTCTGGATTATTCCAAGAAAGTTGAAAGTGGGGAGGTTTCCCCAAGCCTCCAGAGGGTGCCTTGGCTTTTTTTCTTCACTAGGAACAACCCGAGTAACAACAAAAACCTTAGGTTCCCTTCATTTTCCTCCTATGATTTTGAATAAATAAGAATATCGTTTAGGAATATAGTGAAAACTTATCTAAGTAATTTGTAAATATTCCATTCATTAAGCATATGAAGGTAGATGGTTCATTTTTTAGACCAAACCATACCACTATAAATTCATGGTGTCAATACCTGGTCCTTAAGGTGGTCTTCTTGATGTATTCATCCTTTTTCCTTACTCAATGTTAGGATGATCTCAAATGTATCTTTGAGAATATCTTTTCTTCTCTTAGTTGATAAAAAAGTCATCAATTCTAGGTAGAGGATATTTATTCATCACAACGACTTTGTTCAACTCTCTAAATTTAATGCATAACCTCAAGGTTCCATATTTCTTCTTTACAAAGAGTACCAATGCTTCCTAAGGAGTGTCACTTGAGCATGTATACCCCTTCATTAAAAATTATTATAATTTCATTTTCATCTCCTTCAATTCTAGAGTACTCATATGGAGTCTTATATACTAGAGTATCTTTAGAAATTAAATAAATAGATACATCTATACATATTTTTGGCGGCAATCCTAATATTTCCTCAAACACATTTGCAAACTCCAACAACACTAGAAAGTCCTTGAGACTTGGGATTTTTCACTTGGATGGATCTTCCACGTCAACTTCATACAATTGGAAACATTTCCTTTAGAATATATTCATTTGTAAGATGGAATATCCCTTATATAAATAATTATTTTAATTAGTTTCCTTGTCCCATGCTTTCCTTTTTCATCGAGACAAGTAAAAGCATTGTTATAACAATATAGAATAGCACGATGCACTTCCAACCAATATATTCCAATGAGGATATGGTATTAGTCAAGTGATATTATGCTAAGGTATACAATAGTGACGACACCATTTATAGCTTATAGTAATGGAAATCCTTTGACAATGTCATTAATTTTCAGTCCCACTAGCTAGTTGAACCAACCATGATTTCTCATGCTTACTTCTCTTCAAATGAAATTGTTCAACCAAATTAGGGGTGAATTTATCTTGAATAAATTAAAATTGAAATAGGTTTATTGAAAATATTATCTTCAACTTCAATCCTGTTCAACCAATAGTATTCTTATCAATTTTCCAAGGCTATGTATATTGTTGGAATGTTCCTACCAACACCTTTAATTGTAGTTTCCTTCTATATGTTTTGCACATTCCTCATCCTATATCCATTATGAGGGAAACATCTATACAAATGATCTTCTTCAAATTCCCAACGTTGATAGCCTTTTCCTTTTCCCTAAGGATTCTACCATCTTGGATCAACATTGAGTTGGTTGAATTTGTTGATATGAATTAGGATTGTTCATGAAGAAAGGGAATTTGAATCCCTTCTTCCTCTGATCTTGTTTTTAATTTTTCTAATCTTGCTCAATATAATCCCACCACATGTAAGTCTTTCCTTATAGATGATGTTATTATACAATGCCTTAAAAATGATAAAAGTTCAATGAATACAAGCCAGTTCGAGGGGGAAACCTCATTTTACAATATATCCAATTCAAAATACCATATGAGATGAGATAAGATGATCCCTAGACTATATATATATATATATATAAAGGAGACAAAGGGTACAATTATAATGAAAGGGTGTAATGAAGGGTTATAGTTGACATACAAATACAATGCTAGAAATGCAATAATTTAATATCTAGACATTAATAAGCATTTTTATACATAACAAGGGGATTTATGTAGGGATTAACATGCCCCTTCCATTCAAACAAGTTTTTTCCTCCACACTTGACTAACTGTGTATGTTTCTACATGAAGAACTCATATTCCCATATCACCTCTTCCATTAGTAGGTTCCTACATTTGATGAGGTACTAACTATTTACTCAATTTATTAGCTTCTTAATCCTTGTTTCAAGGATTGTTTCTAGTTCTAGTATGATTTTCCCTTCTTCATTAATCTCTAGTAAAATAGTTTGGATTGGGATCTTGTTGCCAATTACCTTCTTTAAGAAAGAAACATTGAAGACTATATGCACACATGAAGATGGAGGAAACTCCAATTTGTAATCCATACTTCCAATCCTCTCAAAAACCTTATAGGGACCATAATATTTGGGTGCTAATTTATTGTCCTTTTGTTGCTTGAGGGATATTTGCTTATATGGTTGTAGCCTAAAAAATACCCAATACCCCACTTCAACATCTCTTTCGTTGCGATGTTGATTGGCCTTTTGTTTTATCCTATTTTGTTCCATAACCAAGTTGTCCTTCAATAGTTTGAGAACTTCTTTTTGGTGCCCTGTGTGGTCTTCCACTACTTAATGAACCTTTTTAGTCCCTTGTAATGTTGATGTGATGGATGCAGGATGATATCCATAAAGTTTTATAATGGGGAAATTTTTTATGAAGTATGGAAGGATGTGTTGTACCATGATTTTTCCAAGGCCAACCACTTGACCCATTATGTCTGTTTATCAGATGCAAAGCAACAAATATATGCTTCTAGAAATTTAATCACAATCTCAGCTTTCCCATCGAATTGAGGATGGTAATATGAGCTATGAGCCAAATGATTACCCAAACAAGAAAATAATTCATTCCAAAAAATTTTAGTGAAAATTGGATCTCTATCACTTAAAATAATCATGGGGACTCCATGTAGTTTTTGAATTGTTTCTATGAGCGTTGTGAATACTGTACTTGAATTAAAAGGATGGGAAAGAGAGAAAAGATGGCCATACTTTGTCACTCAATGCACTACTACCATGATAATGGTCTTTCCTTTAGATTTGGGTAAACCTGTAATAAAATCCATTGAAAATTCTTCCCAACATTGAATTGGTATAGATAATGGTTGTAGGAGACTTGGAATATTGATTGTTTTTCCCTTATTCCATTGGTAGACCAAAAATTTAGACACAAAATTTTGAACATTATTTTTAAGAGCTTCCCAAAAAAAATCCTTCTTGATCCTATTGTGCATTTTCAAGAATCCTGAATGTCCTCCTACAGGAGAAATGCACAATTCTATAAGGACCTTCTATTTGAGTTGGGAATTCTTACATAAATATAGGTGATCATGATACCATAGAAAATTGTTATTCCATACAAAATTATCTAATGAACTAGGGTCCTCTTGTAGTTGTTGAATGATATTTCTTACCTCTTGATCTTTCTTCCATTCTATCATTTCTTATTCCACCCAATAAAATTGTTGAATAGAAATAACACATATTGAACCTTCTATTTATTCTTATTTCCTTGAAAGGGAATATTCCATAACATTATGTTTTCTTTTTTTGTAGATAATTTCAAAGTCATAACCTAGCATATTTGTAACCCAATTTTGTTTCTCTTTTGAAGATAATCATTGCTCCAAGAGGTACTTCAAAATATCATGATGTGTTTTTACTTCAAAATGTCTTCCTATTAGGTAAGGTCACCATTTATGAACTACATGTAGTATGTCCAATTTTTTTTTTCATAAATGGGTTTGAGTAATTTATTTCCTTTAAGTTGAATTCTTTCAAAGGAAAGGGGTGTTCCTTCTTGCATTAGAATTGTACCAATTCCATGGTCTAAGGAATCCCACTCCAGAATAATTTTTTTGTAAAGTGAGATGTGGCTAGGATGAGAGTTGTACACATAGCCTCCTTAAGTTTTTCAAAATCTTTGGTTTCTACTTCAATCCAATAAAATGTTTCCTTCTTTAATAATGTTGTTTGAGGTGATTGTATTTGACCATATCTCTTGGAAAATTTGCGTTAATAGCCTATCAATCCTAAGAATCCTATGATTTTCTTCAAGGTTTTCAGAACTGGCCATTCCCTCATAGATTCAATTTTTTTAGGATCCACTTTTACACCTTCATGATATACAATATGACCCAAATATTCCACTTCTTGAACTGCAAAGGCACACTTGGAAGGATTTGCATAAAATTGTTTCCCTTCCAATAGTTGCAATACTATTCTAATCTCCCTAACCCCTCACATAGATAAAATAATATATATTCCATGTAATAAAGGTCAACATTAGTTAATAAGTCCTATTTAATAAATATGAACAAGTCAATGTAATAAGACCTAATATAAGCTTCATGTTGGTGCACAATGGGTAGATTCGGGGTAAAAAATTAATTCACCAATAAATACCAAGATACCAACCCTTTTTGCATCACCTGCAAGTAGGTTAAGTCTCACTTGAGGTACCTACAGGGATTGAAGGAACCATGATTTTGTAGTCATGAAGGGAATGAAGAACGATCTAACATTCATTCTTACTTAACATTCATTCAACATGCAATACATCATGTGTGAGAAATCATAACAACATAACAACGTATGAAAACTTCATCTTACTTAATCATTCGACATGTGTGAAAAACCATCATATAATGTATTCATATTAACTATACATGCATTCCATGTGTTCCATAAACATAACATAAAAGAAACACATCACAACATACATCATGACACAAAGATTTAACATGGTTCACCCCAAACTGGGCTACGTCCACAATGACTAGCTTCTTATATTATTCATTCATGTTCAATCCTTACAACCATTGCACTCATATAGGATACACTAGTTCTACCCCAAATTATCCTAGCCATTCACGTATACAATGCACACTTAGCTCCTTTTATCATCCTTCACTTCTCTCCTTTCTACCCAAAACCCATACATATTTACACATTGCTACCAGGGATTATCCCATTATAAAATGGACCAAATGGTCTAACTAATACTAACTAAATTATATCTTCCACGTGTTGACTTCTAAATATGCACTAACTATCTTCCTCGTGTGCTACTCCTTTGTTGACTTCTCACGTGGTTTTCTCTTGTGTGATTCCAAAAACTTACCCAAAATGTTTTACTCCAACAAGACCCAAGCACTCATATGTGGCTCATCCTGAGCCACTTCATGCTTAATTCCAGGTCTCCATGAAATTATGAAATGTCTCCTTTGTAGTTGTGATCTTTTCTCTTCCTTGTGTTTCTTGCTACACAATTCCCTCGATTGTCTATGTAGTAATATGGGTCTTCAACTTTTTTTCACTTTCTTGTACTTCCTTCTTGACTATTCCTTGCACAGGTGATACTTCTATTGTCACCTTGTATGCTTCTTCATGTAGTGTTTCGATATTCTGTGTGTGAGCCTATTGTTGCGCCCTCATCTGGTTCATTTCTGAGTGCAATTTTATATTCTTTTCCATTTCTTCTATCATCTTTGTTGGTGGTAATGTTCTCATCACTTCCTTAAACATCTATGCCTTGTCCTATGTAGCCTATTTCTTCTTCCCAATTTCCCACAGTTCCATGTCTTCTATCAGCTAAGTCCATACTCGCGTGCTTTCTTCGTATATCTTAGCACACTTTGCATCTAGACTTTTGATATTCTATACGGTTTCTATCATTTTCTTATCCCTTTTCTCCCTTTCTTCTGGTGGAGTACCTGGTAT
This sequence comes from Picea engelmannii, assembly GCA_009831015.1. Lineage (NCBI taxonomy): Eukaryota > Viridiplantae > Streptophyta > Pinopsida > Pinales > Pinaceae > Picea > Picea engelmannii. The sequence goes on from ML777913.1 coordinate 131,885, forward strand.
CTAGTGTTCTTCCAAATCAGTAATATTTATGAAAAATACCTTAATGGATTCAATAATATTTGTCACCTATTCTTCTAACGAGGCATATTCCTCCCTAGGAATTTGTGGAATAATATTATAAACCCCTTGGATCACATGATTCACTCTCTTTTTCCTCTATGTAGCCTCATGCCACTCCATCCTAAGTTGATCATATTTTGCTTGTAACACATCCTTATTTGCAGTTTCCTTTGGCAACTCCATCGACATTGACATCATGCACAATTTTAGTTCATGTTCCACACTTGTCTCTAAACCATGTAGCCCTTCCATCAACAACTGAAATAACACCAAGTCAATATGACTAAGTGCCTTTGCATGCTCCTGTAATTATTTCGTCAAGAAATCTAAAGATCCTGCTGCTATCTTCATCACCCATATCTCTCCTAATGTCAAAGATGGGTTATATGTCATCTTTTGCGACTCTGTCATGTTTTTCATTCTCTCCATCGACTCATATTCACCTGTTTTGACTTGCGCAATCCTGGTTGTCTCCAAAATATGTCGCAGTGTAGCAATCTGTGCTTGCACGTCCAATTTCATTTCTTATTTCTTTCGTGAAGCTCCTTCAAAATACTCCTTAGTAACCTATTTCACTTGATCCACAATATTTTCTAAGTAATCCTCTAACAGGGCTTGGGTGTCCACTTTCTTGATTGCTTTCATCTTCTTTCTTTGTGGTACTGATTTTTTCATATCCTATTCCTTCCTCTTCTCTCCCATGTGTGGTACTATCTTATGTGTTCCTCTAGTGCCATATCCTTCCCCTTCCTCTTCTTCTTCTTGTTCTTCACCTTTTTTCTTTGGCTCATAAACTGATGGTTATGGTTTCGAATGCTCTGTCTCTGGTACTGGGGTTTTTCGTTCATCCTCCAAGTCTTCTATGATCTGTCCCACATCAAACCTTTTCAACTTGTATCTGCATGGTATCCATTGTTGCTCTGGGTTCTTCTTATCCTGAATGTACACATGATGTATTCCGGATCTGAAGTGCGCAATCCCCTTGTATGATTCTACTACCTGCGGTATTATGCATAATGTATTATGCATACTCCCCCAAATTTCTTCCTTGTATACATAGAATGTAACTTTTTTATCTATCTACCACTCCTTGTGCACAATATACCACAAGTTTACATATCTTGCTGCTAAACATGGCTTCTTCATAGTTCCTAGAAATTGAGTGTCCTCTAGATACCTCCAAGACATTGATGCTATTAGTATTAACAACCAAGAATAATGAAATTCCATACCTTTGTCTTGTGATTCCTTGCAATCTATCAAGAACTGGTTCAACAAGAATGTTTTCAAACTCATTTTAACTCCTGTGACACACTTCTCAATTACCTCTATCACACCTACTAGTACCTGATCCTTGAAAAATTTCCTCAACAACCTGTAGGATAGCACCTGCATCATGAACTTGACCATATCATCATTTATTCTTGCAACATCCAGACCACTTGTACCTATGAATGTGTCGTACTTGTCCTTCATTTGTTATGCCAATGCTTTCTCCTTTATCTTGTCTATGAATAATGGCGATGGGTCTTCCCCTTTTGATGGCAACTTGGTTATCCATGCAATCAAATATATTTATATGGATATTGTTCTATCTAATGATAGAAATCCTCCATGTACCCAACTAAGTAATAAATTAACAAAAATATTTATCTGTGCACTCCTACCAAAATGCAAAATATAAAAAAGTTTCAGAATTCCTGTTTTTTCCAGTCTCGTCACCCATCCATGTGGGTCTACTATGATTTCTTGTGAATCTGAGGTGACTCTTACACTTTTGTACTTGTTCGGAGCCAATTCTATAATATTCTTCATATCTTTCAAGTGGTGGTATGCATACCTCAAGCATCCTACTGCATCAAGCATATATTCCTCAACGATCACACCTAGTGGAATTTATAACTCGATGAATTCATACTTCGGCTCTTTCTGTAACTTCACCTGCTTTGCTGTTGACTTCCTTGGTGGTACATAATCCCTTGGATAGTGAACCGAGGTTTACCCTAACATTGATGCTCCTGGTGTTTCCTTAGTCACAGGTATCAATGACTTCCTAGTGCGTTGTTTCTTCGGTTGTCATAGAGCTTCTCCTGTCTTCAGTGGCACCATTTGTCTCTTCTTGGAAACTAAATTCTTCGGCTCTATCTATGTTCACTTGAATCTCTTATCTTGCTTCTCTCTATGAATACTCAAATGAAAATAACTTATTTATGTCAACTCTTCAACCAATTTTATCACTTGTCTCCATCTATTTCTATTTTTTTTCTCTGCGCCCAAACTTGTCATCTAATCCAACTTGTACTTCACATTCAATTCTTTCCATACTCTGTAATAAATTTGGCTTATTCTATGGATCATGGTCAATATCTTTCCAGTTTTTCCAACCTCTTTTTCATCACCCTTCATTTATGACTACGTTTCCCCATTAATTCACCTTTATGATCACTCTTTAATGCTTGTCTCATCATGTATGCTCTTTAATGTGTTTCTTTCTCTCTGCGCATATCTCTATCGCACTTCAATCCTCCGTCCTATACAAAATTCCTTCGTCTTTCCACATCTTTGTGACATTTTCTGTCTTTATCTCCTTATGCATCACCTCAACCTTCAAATTATTTTATTTCTTTTCTTCTCTTCTTTTTCTTTCTATAATACAAGTACTATGATACACATATTGCACGCTCCAACCAGTGCACAAAAGTACATCTGTCCCTATATAGTTTCAACTGAGTCATGTTAACCAGTCCTTCCAAAACTTCTCCATTTAGTTTCTCCAGTTGAACAACACCTGCATCTTTCACAAAATTAATCACATATGGACCCAACCAATGCATATGAAAAAAATTTGGGTGCTGTAAAAACTTCTTGTCATAAATACAAACTAAGTCTCTTGTCTGTAACTTCTTCTGTTTAATGTGCCTAGCATGCGATGCTTTCTCATGCACTTTCTGAAATTGATAATGGAAACCCACAACAAATCGGTCCTCTTATATATATACTAGATCTAATATTCTCTTCTCCATTGCACTAGATTCTGTAAGCTATGTTAGTGTAGCAATGTACAGAATTGGTACTATGAATTCCATAAGCATATAAAATTCTTGGCCATACACTAGTCTGAATGGGTGTTGTCCTGTCAACTTATTACTTATAGTCCCATACGCCCATAACACTACTGGAATCCTCAAGTCGAAATTATCTCAACTTACATTAGACACCTTCATTAGTTCATGTTCTAGTATCTTATTGAATTCTTCCACTATTCCATTTTCCTGAGGATGATATAGTGTTCTCATATGATGATGAATATGAAACTCCTCTATTAATAATGCAATTGTTCTATTCAAAAAATGAGTTACATGATCGCTCATAAGAATTCTGGGGCATCTAAACCTTTTCACCAAGTTTTCAAACAAAAATCGTATAGTTGTCTCTGTGCTACAATCTTTGCTTGTCTCTACTTCAACCCATCTGGTCAAGCAATGATGTATCTAGCTCTTGATCTCTTCATTGGTGGATTAATCAGTCCAAAAAAACACACTTTCCATTTATCAAAATCTTTTAGTGTCACTTGTGGTACTAAGGGCATCTCATCTCTCCTAGATGACTTCCAAATTCTTTGGAAAACATCACAAGTATTACAAAAATTCTTAGCGTCCTTATGAAGGGTAGGCCACCACAATCCTGCGTGCAAAATATTTTGAGATGTTTCTTTTCCTACATAGTTTCCTTTTGCAAACCCTTCATGTGCCTATGAAAATATCATATATATTTCATGTTCTAATACACATCATCGCAGAATATCATCTGCACCTAACTGGTACATATTTCCTTCTATAAGTTGATAGTTGACATCCTTCACTACTAATTTATTCTTCCGTGCCACTATAAAATCATATGGGGTTACTCATGTGCTCAAGAACTGAACTATGTCTGCAAAATAGTCATCAACCATTTTCACTGTAAACAAGTGCATACCTAGTAAGATTTCATCCAAGTTTCTTGCATCTTCTCCTGACAGTATGCGCGATAAGTGATTAGGTCCTGAATTAAATTTCCCTGGTTTCACAATTACCTCAAAGTCATATTCTTGAAACAATAATAGCCATCTGAGTATTCTCCCCCCCAACACTAGCTTATTGACCAAATATCTTAGCATAGAATGGTCGGTGTACATCTTAAAGTGTGAACCCAACAAGTAATGTATAAACTTATGTAATGCATACAACATTGCTAATCCTTCATGTTCTATCGCAGTATAGTTTTTTCTGTAGTTGAAAACTTCCTTCTTGGAAATGGACGATCTATATTTCCTTCTCCAAGCTATGCTAATATTCTTCCTAAATATATAGATGACACATCCACATGAACATGAAACTCCTTCTTCTATTCTGGAAATATCAAAATTGGTGCGGTAACCAATTTCTGCTTCAAAGTATCTAAACCTTCCTCACATTCCTCACTCCATTGAAACTTATTTTCCTTCTTAAGAATTTTTTCCATCGAGGTTGTAATATGTGTGTATCCTCTAATGAAATTCTGGTAGTACCCTGTATTTCCCAACAATTCTTGCAACTAACGCACTAAATTCAACAATGGTAAATCAATAATCACATCAATTTTAATGGGATCCACCAACAGTCCTTGCTTACACACTACATGGCCCAGTAAGATACCAAATGACACACAAAAAATGCACTTATTTAAATTAAAATATATCTTAAACTTCCTACAACTATCCAACATCAAGCGCAAAATCTCAATATGATCTTTCAACAAGATAAACATCATCATGTAAGTATACTTCTAATAACTTATGGATGAACTCTTTAAATGTTGCTACAACCACTCTAGAGAATACTACTGGTGCATTCTTCAATCCAAAAATCATTAATGTGTACTGGTAACATCTCCATTATGTCGTAAATGTAGTCTTATATCCATCTTCCTGCATAATCTTGATCTGATGATACCATGAAAATCCATCCGTGAAAGAATATGCTTCCTTTCCCCTTATGTTCTCCAACACTCCATCTGTAAATGGTTTAGAAAATGGATCATGTAAGGAAGAATCAATTAACTTCCTCATATCTACACAAATTTTGATTCCTAATGTATTCTTGTCATGAACCACCATTGGACTAATTCACTTTGATTCTGTGACAGGTTTAGTAATTCTCGCTTCCAACATCCTGTCTATATCTGATTTCACCTTCTTCTTATACACTAGGTTCAATATGTATGGCCTCTGCTTCACTATATTATCATCTAGATTCAATTGAATATTCATCTCTCCTAACTCCTAAAAAATCCCTTTCATCAATGAAAAAGTAGATGAAAACAGGTCTTGATACTCGCGTAGTAAGATATCTATCTTCTCCATAGTCTCATCATTCCAATAGTCTCCTATGTTTACAAACTTGGGATTATATTTTGTACTAATATTTGATTTGCATGTTCTCAATGGATTTGCATATATGGCTGATTCAAGTTGTGGTCCTTCTAATTCTCTCCTTTAGTTTCTTTTATTTGCAAATTTCTTGGATCTTTGTCCTCGTCTTGGAGTATCTGTGTGCTCTACATACAAATACGAGTTCTATCACGTATTTTGTTGAAAAATTATTTTCTTGATGACCTACAAAGTTGAGTCAATTAAAGGAGCATCATCTTCAAAACTAAATGTTTACTTAAAAATTTGAGTCAATTCTTCCCAATCTGTATTTTCTCTGCGCACTTCCAGTTGCAAGTACCAATGCTTCAGGATTGTGTCCAAGGTGTGTACAAACTATTGGTGCGAGTTTGATTAGACTAGGGTCCTTCTCAGGTTACTAATAAAAGGTACTGAGGAGTCTAGAGCACTGGAATTTTCATCTTCTCTGAAGAGAGGAAGTCTCACCCAAAGCACTGTTGAGACAAATGGATAGGGAAGGGCAAGGAAAATACTTAAGAGGATTCATAGAACCTTCAAGATTCATCATGATCTCGTGCAAGACATTTAATTATAAAATAGATCTGAACTCATATGTGCAAGAAATGGAACTACTTATGTTGCAGACAAGCATTCAAACACAGAAACATCATGGGGAACTCATAAACCATAAAGAAATACTATAAAGATACAATGCATAAGGATAAACACAGAAAGACACAACATATTTTGAAATTTTGGATCCTCCTTCATATATTAGCTTATGATATTTCTCCATTACAAACTCAGAGATAAACAATAGCGCTCTGTTACAAACCCTTATCTCTAGACTCATGTCACAGAGTTGTAACTCCCAATTCAATGTACAAATTACATTACAGACTCAAAACTCTGACTTCTCAATAGTATATAATAACTATGATCAAAACCTTACATTTGCGATATCAACCAACCAATCACAATCAACAACATCCAACCTGAACTAACCCAAACCTTTAAAATTATATTCATCCCTATATATAAGCTAGGTCATGTATTCTGGCTTTGGCTTGCACAATTTCTTGTTCTGTTGCAACCAGTTTTGCTTTGTTGGCGTTGTGTTGTCATTTTTGCAACTGATTTCTATTGCTTTTCCTTTCTCTGATGTCCAACTTCTTCTGAAGCTTGCGAAAATCATACTAGGCCAAAAATGGGACTATAGTCCTTCTTGCACGACTCCTTATCCAAAACCAAAGGGCCCAATAGGCTCTGACCACAAGCCTTGAATCGCCCTCGAGTAAAGTACTCAACTCTTTCGCAACTTCCAGGAGAAACTGTTGTTTTCCCTTGTCCTCCTTTTCCTCTTTATTTTTCTCTTCTGCTTGTGCTTTCTCTTATTTTTCCTCTTCAAATGAAGGGCCAAACTCTAGGATCAACTCCAAGGCTCGCCTCCTCACTCCTTGAAATCTTCCAACTTTATTTTGCCACTTCCTGGCAAGGAGTGAGGCCTCTGCTACAAACTATTGGGTCACCTCTGTAATACATCCATTGAGCTTGGATTCAACCAACGAGTTCCACTTAGAATCTTTTTTTGCATCGAAGTGATGCATCTGCATGTAAATTGTCTAAATGACAAGCCGAAAGTCGTGCAACTCCTTCTTTTCTATGGATTGTGCCTTAAATAGGGCGTTCAGTTCATTGTCCTCTTTCTGGATCTAGTCAAACTTCTATTGTTGCTCCAACAAATACATCATGGCCACAAATTCTTCTTTAAGAACCTAGATTCTGGTGCACACATCCTCCAAGGTTTGGTTGTGTCTAGTGATGATGTCCATCCAATCGCTGACTTCCCTGAAAATACTTGTGCACTCAACTATGCGCTTATGTAGTGTTGTGTGGGCATTGTTTCCTTCCAAAATTGTCTTCTCCATTTTCTCCTGCAGCTTCCGAGGCTGCTTCTCTACTTCTTGTTGAGTTTTCCGCAACTGCACTTCTTGATGCTCAACGTGAATGGCCAACTGTTACCATTCTCCTTGGATTAGTTCAATCGAATGCTCCGACTCTCCTGCATCACTGGCTTCGGGCAGTTGGGGTGCGACCTTTTGAATCTATGGCTAGGCTTCAACAAGCCTTTCTTGGACCCTTTCCAGTCTATGATCAACCTAGAACTTAGCCTATTCCTCTTGCTGTTTGTCTTCTTGAGAAAGGAACGCTTACTCCCTTGTGACCTTGAAAGACCTCTCGGCCTGCTAGAGCCTTTTATCCAGTTGATCAATTGATGCTCTGATCATTCCAACCAATTGTGTTGCTGGCCACTATGAAAGGTCAGCAGAAGACGGTGTTGCATCCCTAGGTGCTCGAGTCTGCAGTGGAAGCCCACTGGCCGTAGAGTGTTTTGAAGGAGTCTCCACTTCCTCCTCCCTTATGGATGGTCCTGGCACCAACCTCAACCTTAATGTTGATGGAATAAGTGTCAGAGCCTCTATTATAGATAAGAAGAGTTGCAACAACTCTATGGATTGCTGAGGGTTTTGGAGAACCACTCCATCTATTCCTGTAGGGATGTTGTTCTCTACCTGGAGGTTGACTCTGGTTCCTTTTGAACCTATGGTATCTCCTGCCCTTTTCTTGTGTTTGTTTCTTGCGTTGCACTTCCCTGGCCACGCTCAACCTTGGTCATTGAGGGGATGTGATGGGTACTTTGAGCTTGCAACTCCTCCACCATTTGGGTGTCCATTTTTGACACAAAAGGCATAATTTGTTGGTCGTCGATGTCCGGGTTCAGACGAATTAGCTGCAGGCTTTGCTCTGGTACTTCTGGGTTTGGACCATAAACTTTTGGTCTTAGCTTAGGAAACTCCTAGGTTGTTTCTGGGAGTTCTCTCTCTGGTTTCTCTTGGGGATCGAGCTACTTCGACTATGGATATGTAGTTTGGGGTGGATTGGTGGCTTCTGGGAGTGGCGACTAGGGTTGCAGTGGTGATAGAGGGTTCTTGGTGATGATGGTGGATGGAGGGGTGTCAGGATCAATGTCATCCTAAATATGGATGACTGGGGTTTCTCTGACCACTGAGTGAGTGCAGGGGATGATGGATGAAAGGGGTTGGGGGTTCAAAATTTTACTTGGTGAGAACCTGGTTCTGAACTTCTTCACTACTGGTTCTGTGATGAACACAACACTCATAATCTCATTGAAATTCTTCCCTGTCAACATGGCTTTCTCTGGAAGTTGTGGGAATATTGGAAATGTTCTTTTCTTGTGCTCCAATGATCATGTATCCTCCTCCTCCTTAGAGTCCGAATGTGTCGGAGCTTCCTTCTTCCGGGCCTCTGGTCTTGATCTTTATCCTACCCCTGCTTCTTTACCTTTATTCTTCAACAACTTGGCAGGAAAAATGTAGTGCATCCCCAACTTGCACGAGTTGCGTTTAACTCCCGGCCAAAACATTACATCTTTTTCAAAGGCCTCCTCATAAAGGTAGAACGATAACATCCTCGAGTGGAAATCCTCCCTATTAGCATGCATCGACCATACAAGCGTATGGTGCTAGTTCATGCTGAAAGTGATATTCCTCATGTTGAATTTGAGGAGCTCCTATGGAATGCACAACCTCTGCGTTGTATCGATCAGGCCATTGTACCACTTGGAGAACGCTGTGGTGTTGAAAGCTATATTCTTTGAGTCCGTCCTAGAATGCCAAGGCTTTAACATCTTTGCAAGGTGCCCCTTGTCTGCTGGCGACAACAGTCTTCCCATGGGTGGATTCCACTTTAGCATCATGAACACAATCAATATATATTCATAGGTGAAGGTGTCTCCCTTATCATGGGCTTCCTCGCAAGCCACTATTAGTTCCTCCAGAAGGGAACTACACCAGTTGAATACAACTCCATTGGCGCAAAAGTCTGCTACTGACAATGCATATAGCATGCATTCACCCTTGTAATATGACCTAATTACCTTACTTTCTATGATGTAACAACCAGTCTTGACTGTCTCTGGTAGTATGGGGTCAATTTTGGCTATGTTCCCTCTCCTCTGAGTGTGGAACCTTTCATAGAGTCTAGGCTCCCCTTTCTTCTTGTCATGCTTATTGGGACCCTGGAATCCTTTTGACACATCCTTGCCTTCGAGGGAAAGTCCAGTAAGCTAATGAATATATTCAACATGGATTGGATACTGCCTATCCAACCAAAGACTTCTATTGTGCACCCTGTTGATTAGGATTTTGGTGCACCATGCAACATCCCTAGTAGTACCGAATATTGGTAGGTCTCTGAGGTTCATGATCGTTGAGTTGAATAGATTGATGAATTTAGGTTTTGGAATGAATTGCATGCCTCCCAACTCATCTAGAGATATACTCCAGAAGGCATCTTTGTTCACCTGGGGGAACAAGACGGGGTCTGTTAAGTCAATATCAAGGAGCTTGACCTGCTCCACCTTCCCCTTGATATCACCCATAACCTCAACTCGGGGGTTGTAGGGCTCGTCTAGTACTACATATTTAAACATAGAGCTTTGACTTCCTGTAGCTATCGAGATTGTGGGATCTGAGTTATCACAAATTCTATGGTGAACTAAGGATTGGGGATCACAACTACAGATTTCACAACTACACATACTTGCTCTCTCTACAGAATTCGTAAATTACTAAGTTCTTTGAAAACAATGCATTCTATGGTGAGTTCTCAGAGACTTATACTCAGGCTTAGCTGGCAAGTTCATCAATAATTGTTGTTCATCATGACCATTTGGATGCAACTTGGATCTGATTTGTCTGACATGACGGGTTACTGGGGTAAGTATTATTGGGTGATTCTGGCATTTACTGTGCAAGTTGGACATGAACTAGCCGATATAAGACCTTTTTGTTTGAAGGGTGGGAATATCGGTGTGAATACTGATGGTATATTCACGTATCACAGATTTATGGCTTAACTGAATTCAAATGGGGTACTGTAATGGAAATAAAGGTTGTGACTGGACTGGGTTCATGTGGCACATGGATTCAGATTGCATTCTTTATGCTACTTATCTTGTGTTTTTGAGTAAGTAGTTCTACATCAAACAACACTTAAACAGAAAAGGAAATGAACTACATGTCATGGCACAACATTGCACAGGTTGACTTTATTAACTGAATTTAAAAAAATTGTAGAAAACTAAAATCTAACTATTATACATGCTCCTTCAGACTAGAGCGACAGTATTTTTAGCTCAGTTCTACGACATATGGGGTTTCAGGCAAGTGCTATTCACCCATCCCGGCCGTAGAATACCATCCAGTTGCACAAGTCTGACTTCTCCTGAAGGTCGGATATCTACAACTATAAATGGTCCCAACTAGTGCATGCACAACTTGCCAAGATGCTTCTAGTACCAACTATCATAGAGTAGAACCTTGTCTCCTTATGCAAATACTTTACTTTTAATGTTCCTGTCATGCCAAGATTTTTTCCTTACTTTTTCAACCAATTGATGGAATTCTGCTAAAAAAATGGTCTCTTCAAGTTCTTGCAACTCCACGAGTCTTTGCGCAACTGACTCTTCCTACAACATATGGGTTATCTGTGCAATGTACACACTCAGAGTGATGAATTATGTGGGCACTATAGCCCCCTTCCCATAAAATAGTTGGAATGGCTTGTACCTATGGAGTTTCTTTGTGGTTGTCCTGTAAGCCCATAGTACTACTGGAACTCTGTCATCCCAATCTTCCTAATTTGTGCAAAAAACCTTCGTTAACCCTCTCCCCAAAATCTTGATGAATGCTTCTACTGTTCCGTTGACTTTCGGGTGGTAAGGGTTGATTTTGTGATGTTGGATCAGGAACTCTGTTGTAATCTTTTCTATAGTGCTAATAATAAAATGAGCTCCCTAATCACTGGTTAGGATCCTAGGACATCCAAACCAGGTGATATTATTCTAAAAAATGAACCTAGCAACAATATCAGTCGAGTAGTCCTGAACAAATGTTGACTCAGTCTAATGCATAAGGTCGTCAGTTGTGATAATAATGTATCTATCCTTTGAATGCTTAGTTGTGGGTTTGATCAATCTAATGAAGTCAACTGCCCACTTCTCAAACCCTTGTAGAGCTCAAACTGGTTTAAGTGGTAATTCATATCGTCGTGATGGCTTGCCCACTCCTTAAAAAACATCACATGATCTAGAATATACCTTTGCATCATTGAAGAGCATTTCCCACCAAAGTACATCTTGGATAACTTTCTGTGGAGTGGCCTTTCCTCCTACATGACCTCCCACAACTCCGTTGTGGCACTCCCATATTATATTCGACTTTTCATGATCCAAGACACATCTTCTGAGGATACTATCTAGTCCCAACTTATAGAATTGTCCCATGGTCAACTGGTAATCTGTTTCTCTAACAACCATATGGAATTTATGGGTTGTGGAATATGTTTCTAGGTAGGCCCTTGTACTTAAAATCACTGGTATGTCCTCCAGTTACTCTGGTATGGCCTTAACCCAGAAACAATATGCATATGGGAGCTGATCATCAACTTCTCTACCACTTTCCCCTGACTCTAATCTAGACATGTGATTAGGTCCTACGTTGCATCTTCCAGGCTTTATAATTACTTCAAAAGAGATTTTTTGAAATAGTAGCAACCATCTACAAATTCTCCCTTCCAACACAGGTTTATTAACTAGATATTTCAATGCAGAATGATTAGTAAAGAACTTAAAATGAGAACCTAACAAATAATGTCTAAATTTATGCAAGGCATAAATCATGGCTAAACCCTCCCTTTCTGTTGTTGTGTAGTTGCGCTCAGCCTGTGACAACTTCTTGATCGCAAAATAGATAGGATGATCCATGGCTCCATCTCTAGGTTGCGCTAAGATAGCTCCTAAGTCAATACCTAAAGCATCTACGTGGATGTGAAATTAATTTTCCTAGTTTGGGAATATAAATTGGTTTTGTGCTAAGATTGTCCTTTAGGGTGTCGAATGCTTTATCACATTCTAGAATATTTCAGCCTTTTTCAATAGATTTTCCAGAGGTGCAGTAATGTTTGCATATCTTCTGAAGAACCTACGATAGTACCATGTGTGTCCCAACATGGAGTGAAAATTCTTAGTACTTGTAGGTGGAGACATATTCACAATGACCGCAAATTTTGCTAGGTCTACTAGTACTCCCTCTCGACATACTATGTGACCCAACAAATTTCCATGTGGTATGCAGAAGATACACTTTATGAGATTCAATGATATCTGCAATTCTTTGCATCTTTCAAACATCAGATGTAACAACGCTACATGTTCCTTGAGAAGACTGTATATCATCCAATCATCCATATAGACTTCTATAAACTTGTGAATAAACTCTCTAAAAGATATTATTACAATTCTAGAGAAAACTGTAGGGGCGTTCTTTAAGCCAAATGACATCACATTGTATGAAAAGGACCCCCATTATGTTATGAATGTGGTCTTACTTTTGTCCTCTTTGACAATCCTTACTTGGTGCTAGCCTGAAAATCCATCTATGAATGAGTATGCTTCTTTCCCTGCAACTTGTTCTAGCACCTCATCAGTAAAATGTGTTGGGAAAGGGTCATGTACATAAGCAAAGTTAAGGCTTCTATAGTTTAGCCAGACCTTGATATCCTCTGTTCCTTTCTTACTTTGGATGACTATTGGGCTGACCCATTATGCTTCTTCCACTACAAAATTAAGTTTGGCTTCCAATATCTTGTCTATCTCCTTCTTAACCTTCTCTTTTACTCTAGGGTTAAGGAGGTATGCTCTTTTCCTCACAGGATTTGATCCTGGTTTTAATTCAATTTTCATTTCTCCCACAACTCCTTTGATTCCCTTTAACTCTGAAAAGGTCTTTGGGAACAAATCCTCATATTCCCACAACAAACTTTGTATTTCTTGACTATTTTTCTCATCCTAGTAATCTCCCACCATATCTATCTTAGGTTTCTTTGTGGTCCTTATATTGACTTTGCGCAACTTTAATGGGTGATTATAGAAAATATCAGTCTGATTGGGTATAGTGTTATGGATTTCTCTGTTCCCTTCTTTCTCTTTAATGGATAGGTTTCTCAATTCCTCTAAATCATCTAGGCTTTTGGAATCCCTGCTAATCTTATAACATTCTATAGGTTTCTTGTTTGAGGGTAAGTGAATATTAGTCTGAAGTTCTTGGCTATGTTTTGCACATACCACTAGGTTTGATTTATGATTACTATTGTTTGTAAAAAGAAATTATTTAATCTTTTGCAGGACTACTTCAAGCTCATGGTACTTACTTGTGAATGATAATTCCTTGTAAAAATGATCTGCCAATGTCTGCCACTCACTGGTATGTCTTCTGGTTTCTTCATGTATGAACGAAGCTTTCTGTATTGGACCTAGTGAGTGGGAAAATACTTGAACCTAGAAGAGAGAGGGTATTTCCACAACTTTCCATTGTGTCATGCACTATTCAATATGTTCTCTAGGATCAAATTCTCTATTGAATAGTTGCACAACTTGGAAATCTGTCTACATCCCTAATAGAAAACAAAGGGAAGCAAAAAAATACTTAATGAATAATCTGCTGCAAGAAGTTCAATACCTAAAATATCATTTCAAGACATCAAACATGTATCAAAAACACAATTACTTCCACAGGTTTGAAAAAACAAATCTTCACTGAAGCATTAGTTGTTTGAAAGGTTTCATATCAGTAAAAATAAGTCATACAATAGTTGAAAGGAAATGAAATGTATGTTGCACAAATAAAAAACTATATTCAAGATAAGAATAAAAACAAATGAGGATTTGAATGAAACATTGTCATCAAGAGTATGTTCACCAGGTAGAGAGATTTAATCCATGCATATAACGGGTCCAATGAGTCTGATGTATTTCTATCCTTTCCCCAAAAATCCAACCCCAAAACATTCAAAGACCCCCTATTTAAGAGAGTAATATAGGTTCTCTTCCTTAGGGGACTCAGAACTAAATTTAGGTAATTGTTCGTAAATCAAATTATTAACTTAAATATGACACCGAACTTAATCAACAAGAGTGAATATTATCACACAAAGAAGACCACTCTTGTATCTAATGTAAGAAAATGCTATAAATAATCAACTAAAAACTACTATTGTCTCTGAGACAGAACTGATGCATGCAATGGAAGAAAAAGGCCTCGGAGTGAAAGAGTAGGGATCAATATTGAGTAATGGCATTCCTGTGAGCTATTGGAGGCCACTGGAGACAACTGGCTGCATGAGGGGATCTTTGCTTGAGGAAGAGGGAGTTTTCTGAAGTGTTATGGAACCAATCTACGTCAACCTGTGACTGAGCCTTATCTCTCTATTTGTGTCTAATCTTTTAGAAGATAAGCGCACTTTATCTCGACTGTAATTGACCCTTCTCCTCACCTTAACTGTGATGAACTAGCTATGAATAGGAAGACATGGTGGCAGGCATCCAATAGGAAGACAAGAGGTGTGGAGGTTGGCGATGTGGATGAAGATGAAGTAGAGGGGTGTGGGGGTGACAGGTGTGAGTGGAGGATAGATGGAACACAATGATAGGAGCGAGAGTGATGTAGAGGTGATGCGGTGACCCGATGCCATTAAGCACATCATTGTGGGAGTTTTTAAGAGTGGTTTGGGTCCACACCACTTTTGGGGCCGCAATCATCCACAAGCTGCCACATACCCTTCCAACAATACCATGGTTCCAATTGTGGGACTTCTCTAGAAAATTAATGTCTGGGCTATTTACGTCCCCGCAATGAAGTCTAGTCATTGATCCAATTACGATCTGTGATCCGGGTGATATTTACCTACTGCAAGGATCAACAGTTCTCATTGAATTGAGATGAATGGTCCATATTCACTTCATACTTTCGGGCTTCAGATGTTTTTAATGTGAATAATAAAAAATCTCTTAGAGGAAATCTCCAGAGTGAATGATCTATCGCCACACATCGTGACCAATAAACGGTCCAAATTCACTTCTGAAATCTGGGTTTCGGGAGTTTCAAATGTTGGGTATGAAAATCTCCTGGAGGAAAATCATCAAAGTGACATGGTGGCCTGACGTCATATGATGTCATGAATGGTGATGTTTCATGGAAAGAAGGTGACATGTGTCACGTAGAAATGGGTGAATTTAATTTTTTTTTTACCTAGAATGAGTGCCACATGTCATGACTGATGAGTGCACCATGTGTCTCAAATTATGTTTGGCACGTGCTTCGACACTTCATGCTTCAGGAGTTTCAAATGTGAAGCATGAAAATCTCTCGGAGGAAAAAATCTCCGAAGTGAATGATCATACTACCGCGTGTCCCCATTGATGGACAGTCCAGATTCACTTTGGGTTTTCATAATTTTAGGCTTTGGGATTTTCAAATGTGAAGCATCAAAATATCCTAGAGGAAAATATCTTGAGCACATGATCTGTTTCCATGTGTCATGACCGATGAGTGTGCCACGTGTCTCAACTGATGGTTTCCATGTGCTTCAGACACTTAGGAGTTTGGCTCTTCGGCTCTCCAGCTCTTCAGGACTTCGGCTCTCTGGCCCTTCAGGAGTTCGGGAGTTCATCTCTTCTTCTCTTCAACTAGTTCGACTCTTCGGGAGTTTGGTTCTTTGGGACTTCAGGTGATTCTAGAGTTCGTCTCTTCGACTACTTTGACTCTTCGACACTTCGGGAGTTTGGCTCTTCGGCTCTGTAGCTAGTTCATCTCTTCGGGACTTCGACTCTTTGGGAATTCGACTCTTTGGGACTTTGGGTGATTCTGGGTTTTGGCTCTTTGGCTACAAGAGTGGTCTTCAGGACTTCAACTCTTTGGGACTTTGGGTGATTCTAGAGTTCGACTCTTCTGCTCTTCGGCTACTTCATCTCTTCGGCTACTTCGTCTCTTCGACACTTCAACTCTTCAAGACTTTGGGAGTTCATTTCTTCGGGACTTCGGGTGATTCTTGATGCTAAACCTTACATGATTTTGATGCTCTGAATACACAAAAACCAACAATCTAATTGTCCCATGGATCACCATCATCGAAAGTTAACATTTCTGTTCCCACAATCTGAATCCAAAATTGACCGCTCTGGATTGCTGCATTCGTCTACAGGCCTTTCCTGTGTATACAAAAAGGCTTGGTTGACCTACTGTGATCTCAATAAATGGAAAACATGATGACAAGCATTCTGAACAAAATATGACATGTATTTTATCCTCCAGGAAAAACGGAAACATAAATGTGCAAAGACTCAAACAGGAAAGAAACGAATAAGAACCAAGTTGCTCAAAAATGGTAAAATGACTTAACCAACCCGAAGAGGAAAAAACGATGAAGGCATAGGGAAAAGAGGGAGAGAGATACAAAGGTGCAGACCTAGGTTACAACATTTTATCCAATTGGGTATAGCTCATTCATGTGAGGTGCTAATAACTATAGATCAATGCCTTAAGATTAAATAACTGCTCTTAAATTCCATTTTTTACCTTTGTTTGTCTTCGAACCCTATGTATCTGCTACTGTGCCTCGACCATGCATTTTATTGAATTGAAAATTGCAACTACACCCCAGTGCCTTGTTGGGATATGGAGTCTTTACTAAAACTTGAAACTACAGGTAAACCCAGTGCCTTTGTTGGGCTATGGAGTCTTTTTTAAACAAGCTACTAAAAAACACACACTGAAAAACAATCTGCGAACTAAGAATTAAATGCTCGGATTATGAGATTATTATCCTACTACCTACTCTATTCGACATAAAACCAAGTAATCATGTGTAATCAGATTTCCAATGAAACCAAGAAACCATTTGAATGAGAACCATAACTCTTTGCATGTCACTATTTAGAATAATCCAAAGAGGATATATCAAATGTGACAACAATTTGGCAGGCATATGGTACTTACAGTTGCAAATGATGATCATGCTAAAACTTCCAACCTTTAGGATTTTGGAAAAATAGGAATCCATCCATCTCGCTATTGGATCTTGAAACTCATGAAAAGTATCCAACTATTTGGGAGGAAATTTTTTTTGTTGTGTACAATATGCATCATATACAATAATGAGTTACTTCTGTCCTTGTTGAAAAGGCTCATGAAACTCATGTGATTCACAACCAGAAAGGGAAGAAAAATACTCTCGATGTTGCTTATCGTGTTATTTGAAATGAATGGGTATGTCTTCTGCATTGCTGGTTTTTCCCCATTCTAGCTCCAAAATGTCATCTTTAGACTTATAGATTTCATGTTGCTCCACAATTTCGGAAGGACGGGGAAAAACTTTCTCGTGTCCTTCAACATCACTTTCCTGATAGTTAATCAAATCTTTATGAGAACATAAAACAATAGATGTATCATAACAACGACTATCTGAGTCACCTAGAATAATGCAAGATGTATCCAAATTATTTCTATCATCAATTTCATCATTAATGTAATTCCCAACCTCATCTTTTTGAACAAAAGGGTCAGAAGAAGGATCATATGTAACTGAATCTTCCTCCACTTCCTCAATGGGAAAGTCCCCTTTATTTTCACTACTAGAAGAACTAATAAGTGACTATCGAATATGAGATTCAAATTCTTTACAACAGTTCTAAAAAATAAAATCAGTTGGAAAAAACATTTTATAATGGTTACTGAATGCAACGTGGAACTATTCGAGGGATGAGATGCTAGCAGGGGGCAAGGATCTATACCACTCAAGAGCATCTCCCTCTAATGAGTACATGAACATTTTCGTTAAAACATCCTCATGATGTATTCCACACTGATGCATGAGTTCATGAAACTCAACCAAATGATCAGTAGGGTTGTCATCTCTATGTTCTCTAAATCTGGGCAAAAAATCACCCCACTTATCTATAGTAAGAACAACATTTGGAAAACCAGGAACAACTGAGAAATTTAATGGATAAAACCTTCGACCCAAGAGGGCTTCCATCTGAAAATATGACTTCTTAAAACGTTGGAGTCGCCACGTGAATGACATGCAGTCTAAATGTGTCTGGTCTTTTTTCAACATCAAAGTTCAGATCTAATTGTTGTTTTTCTCCTAGGGAAATATATTTCGTTACTCCGTTCCCCGGCAATGGCACCAGAAGATGTTGGTCCTAAGGTCTACATCTAACTGCTAAAGGGAAAAGCTAGGCCAACTATCAGTTTACAAATATTGTTTCTTTTATTTTTTTGTTCGTTGGCCAGAGGGTTATTCTATCAAGACAAAAGCAAGGTTGAGTTGGCAGAACGATATGGATGAGGTTCCTCCTTGGCATAATCTGCTGCAAAACAAAGGGAAACAACAAACTACTCAATGGATAATCTGCTACAAGAAGTTCAATACTTAAAATATAATTTCAAGACATCAAACATGTATCAAAAACAAAATTACTCCCACGGGCTGCAAAAAAAAAATCTTCACCGAAGAATTAGCTATTTGATAGGTTGCATATCAGTAAAAATAAGTCATAAAATAGCTGAAAGGAAATGAAATGTACGTTGCATAAACAAAAAATTGTATTCAAGATAAGAATAAAAACACATGAGGATTTGAATGAAACATTTTCATCAAGAGTATGTTCACCAAGTAGAGATCTTTAATCCATGCATAGAATGGGTCCAATAAGTCTGATGTATTTCTATCCTTTCCCCAAAAATCCTACCCCAAAACATTCAAAGACCCCATATTTAACAGAGTCGTAGAGGTTCTCTTCCTTAAGGGACTCGGACCTAAATTTAGGTAACTGTTCATAAATAAAATTATTAACTTAACTATGACACTGGACTTAATCAAGAAGAGTGAATCTTATCACACACAAAAGACCACTCTTGTATCTAATATAAGAAAATGTTGGAATTAATCAACTAAAAACTACTGTTAGAAAATGATGGAACTGAGATGGTAGAAAAAGGCCTCAGAGTGACAGAGAAGGGATTTGTGTTGAGTAATGGCATGCCTGTGAGCTTTTGGAGGCCACTAGAGACAACTTGATGCATGAGAAGATCTCTTATTGAGGAAGAGGGAGTTTGTTGAAGTGTTTTGGAACAAATCTGCATCGACCTGTGACTGAGACTTATCTCTCTGTCTATGTCTGAGATTTCGGAAGCTAACCACACTTTATCTCGACTAGAACTAACCCTTCTCCCTACTTTCACTGTGATGAACTAGGTATGACCAGGAAGACATGGTGGCGGGCATCCAATAGGAATACATGACATGTGGAGGTGGATGACATGGATGCAGATGAAGTGTAGGGGAGCGGGGGATATAGGCATGAGTGGAGGACAGATGACACACAGTGAGAGGAGTGAGAGCGATGTGGAGGTGACGCGGTGACCTGAAGTCATTAAGCATGTGATTGAGGATTTGTTGAGGGTGGTTTGGGTGCATGCCAATTTTGGGCTTGCAATCGTCCATAAGCTTCCACGTACCCTTCCAACAATACCATGGTTCCAACCGTGGGACCGGTCTAGAAAATTAATGTTTGGGCAGTTTGTGTTCCTGCAGTGAAGTGTGGTCATCGATCTAATTATGATCTGTGATCTAGGTGATATTTACCTACTGCAAGGATCGACGTTTCTTGTTGACTTGAGATCAATGGTATAGATTCACTTCAGACTTTTGGGCTTTGGGTGTTTTGAATGTGAAGCATGAAAAATCTCTCAGAGGAAATTTTCAGAGTGAATGATCTATCACCACACATTGTGACCAATGAATGGTCTAGATTCACTTCGGAAATCTGGGTTTTGGGAGTTTCAAATGTTGGGCATGAAAATCTCCTAGAGGAAAATCATCGAAGTGATGTGGTGGCCTGACATCATATGATGTCATGACTGCTGATGTGTCATGGAAAGAAGGGTGAAACGTGTCACGTAGAAATGGGATAATGTCACAACTGAATGACATGGACTGAGCGCCATGTGTCATGACTAATGAGTGCACCACATGTCTCAAATGATGTTTGCCACGTGCTTCGACACTTCAGGCTTTGGGAGTTTCAAATGTGAAGCATGAAAATATCCCAGAGGAAAAAATATCCGAAGTGAATGATCTGCTTCTGTGTGTACCCACTGATGGACGGTCTAGATTCACTTCAAGTTTTTGGAATTTCAGGCTTCAGGAGTTTCAAATGTGAAGCATCACAATCTCCTGGAGGAAAATCTTCAGAGTGCATGATCTGTCGCCACATGTCATGATCGATGAGTGCGCCACGTGTCTCAAATGATGGTTTCCATGTGCTTCAGAATCTCGAGACTTCGACTCTTCAACTCTTTGAATATCCAGATATTCAGGACTTCATCTCTCCAGCCCTTCGGGAGTTTGAGAATTCGGCTCTTCGGCTAGTTCGGTTCTTTGGGAGTTTGGCTCTTCATAAATTTAGGTGATTCTAGAGTTCGGCTCTTCGACTACTTTGACACTTCGGGAGTTTGGCTCTTCGGCTCTCCGGCTAGTTTGAATCTTCAGGAGTTCAGCTCTTTGGGAGTTTATCTCTTTGGGACTTCAGCTCTTTGGGAATTCGGGTGATTCTGGAGTTCATCTCTTTGGCTCTTCGACACTTCATCTCTTCGGTATTTCGGCTCTTCGGGACTTCAAGTGATTCTTGATGTTAAACCCTGCATGATTTCAACACTCCAAATACATGAAAATCGTCGATCTGATTGGCCCGTGGATCACCACCGTCGAAAGTTAACCTATCTATTCCCACAATCTGAATCCGAAATTGACTACTTTGGATTGTTGTGTTTGTCTACGGGCCTTTCCTGTGCATACAAAAAGGCTTGTTCGACCTACTGTGATCTCAATCAATGGAAAACTTGATGACAAGAATTTTGAACCAAATACAACATGTATTTTATCCTTCAGGAAAAACAGAAATAGGAATGCGCAAAGACTCAAAGAGGAAAGAAAAAAATAAGAACCAAGTCACTCAAAAGTGGTAAACTAACTTAACCAAACCGAAGAGGAAAAATGATGAAGGCATAGGGAAAAGAGGGAGAGAGAGACAAGGGTGAAAACCTAGGTTACAACAGACCCAATCAATTGAAAGTAGTGCAGGGTAAGGGTCTTTATTCCCCATGATCTCAATCAATTCAAAGTCAGCTATTGTCTTCACTCCCACAACATCTATTTCCACATTCTCCAGTATTCCTATGAATAAAATACAATATTGGTTGGCCATCCTTAACTGGAATGGGGAATATGTCAACCAAGGTTTTCCTAAGGCTTCCCAAGTCTTTTTAGGTAGAATTTTCACATCAGATCCCAAATCCAACATGACATCCTTAATCTCAAATTCATCTAACTAGTCTATTAGTCTGAATTCTTTTCCAGTTCGTACTTTCCTTCTCTGCACCCTCTGAGTACTCTTTTCAGGATTATTAGTCCTTATTCTTTCTTCTATGGGTTATTCATTCCCTAAAACTAGGTATAGTGCATTATGCAACTTTTCTGTTAATTGGTCATTCCTGAGAATGTCAGAGAATAATTGAAACCAAAGGTCGACTACATTTTGAGGTTTCTTAGTTTTTCTCAGTGTAACTGCATGGTTTCTGGGCACAGGGGGTGAAGCAGGGACTTCCACAATATTAGGGTAAACAATAGGATGTGGGGGTTTCTCTTGTAACTCATGGCTAGGGATATTCTGAAATACTTGTATGGAACTTTTAAAGAACAACTTATGTTTTAGAGGGTCATACCTATCTTCTTTAGGTGTTTCTTTCTGGATCTGAGGTTGTTTATCATCATCAACTCCTGTCTTTTCTCCTCCTCGAGTAACGATATTGAGTTTGGGTAATTATCCTTTACTAAATCTCTTATTTCTGAACTGATGAGGTTAGTTCCTTATTGACATACCCGATCCTCCCATTTTGCAATTAGTTCTGGGCAGTATTCAGTTGCATGCCCATTAGTTCTACAGTGGGAGAACCATGGCCACCTCAGATGAGGATAGTCTCTAGCCATGTGGCCTTGCTCATCACAGTTATAACATATTCTTGGCCCTCTTCCCTTGGTTATTCCTCCTCTCAAGTCTCCTCCAGCTCCACCTCCTCGACCTCTTCTCAGTCCCTGAGGGTTTTCATTCAACCTGAATAATGTTTTGTCCAACCTATCTGTAAGTGCATCCAACACTCTACATTGATTGGTAGTATGGGTGGTAGATGCGTCGAACTCACAATGTATTGTATTTGGTACTGTCGAATATTTCTGCATAGTGGGGCACTGCCTCGGCCAATGCCCATGTATTCGACAGATCTCACAATACTCAATTGTTGGTGCTTCTTGGCTCCTTGGAAAATCATGATATGGGGTGGGGTTATGGAATGGTAATTTCATAGACACTTGCACAACTCCTCCCGTGGGTCCTGGTGAGGGTCCCATAATATTCTTAAGAGGTCCCATTCCCCTCATTCTTGGACATTTGTTGACCATATGTCCTTCTGTATAAAATCCGGTGCACCAGACCTATGGTCCTCCTTGTCTAGGTATCATCAGTTATTGAATATTTTCTGTAAGTGATGATATTTTCCCTTGTAGTTGTGCCATATTTGCATTTGTTGGGGGTCTGGTCACTCTTAGGCTCCCAGGGTATCCTGTTGTGGCTTCAATATTCATCAATTGTTCCAAGGTGTCTGTCAACGTGTCTATCCATTGTTGCATTAGTGGAATCCAAGTCAGAGGTAGCAATCCCTAAATGTACCATTCTCTTTGATGTTCCTCATGGATTGGATGTGATAACCTCCCTATAACATCTTTAAAATTCTAGTTGTATTTCCAAGCTGATTCACCTTCCCTTTGCTAAATCTTGCACAACTCATATAGAGCCTTTTGTTCTAACTGAGGTAGTTTAAACTCTATTATGAACCTTGTTCGTACCTGGCCAAGTGTAAATGCTTGACCTTGCATTCTCGACACTCCTGGGTCAATAATATTCATGTACCACTTGAGAGTGCGACCCCTCATGGTATTCTAGAACTCAACCAACTTATTCACATCTGGAGTCCCTCTGGATCTCCAGATTGCCTTGCACAAGAACTAGTGCTGCTCAACATCTTCATCTCCCTTACCCCATAATTCTGGGTATCGGGAAATTGAACTTCCCACATGACCAACCATTGCAGGTGTTGCTGCTCTTATCAAAATGAAACCTAATGATCCTTCTTGCAATCTACCAGGAGATCCCAATATCCTCCATGTACTCACACTTCCTGGCTATGGCTAACTAACTAATTGTACTGGAATAGAACTAGCATGAGAAGGTAATATCAAAATTACCAATTCTATAGAAGACACTTGGGGTATGGATGATTCTAGGTTGGCACCACTGGCTTTGGGGTGGTTTTATTTGATCTGGGGGATGTTGTTTTATTCCTTTGGAGCGGTCTCTTCAGCTGGATTCCCAATATTTCCTATCATTAGGGATGAATATTCTCTTTATTCTTCAAGATTCATGTCGTCTTCCTCCTCTCTTACGTCTACACCTTCTCCTTCTTTTCCACCCTCCTGGGCAATTCTTTCTCTATACACTTCTCTCTCACTCAATCTTTGACAATCCAGTCTTTCTTGTCCTCTCATCTTCCATAACTCTTCCATCTTTCTTTCCTCTACTTCTCTTGGTCTGACTTCTTTCAACAACTTCTCATACTGTCTTACTATTTTCTTGATCTTTTTGTGCCACCACTTCTCAACTATGGCGGCTCTTCTCAAGGATCACTCATCTCTTGAGTCCATTTCTTGTTGTCACCCCTCCCCATTTGTCAAAGAAACCTTCCCCTCTCTCAGGACATGACTCTACCCCAGCCTCACCCTACCCTAAGGGAGGGTGTTTATGCTTCCATATGAATTGGAGAAATAGTTAACATCCCCTCTTCTATCAAGAAAACTTTAATCCATAGGGGGATTTCTCTCAACAGTCTTCCCCTTGCGTATTTCTTGAAATCCACCTTCGCCCATGAAAAATATTGGTGATTTTCAGCTACAAACTCAATAATGTATCCTTCTAATGTGGTATTGACCTAAAAATCGATCTCTTGTGTTATTAGATGATCCAGCCGATGAAGTGATACAATACTTTATGTGTCCCAAGTATAGGTCCTCTTTACTCCATCTTGGAACTTTGGATATTCTTGGTGTTGGATTACTAAGAGGGGGGGTGAATCAGTAATAGAATAATTATAATACTTTTTCTCCAAATAATCCAAGTGTTATATCAATGTAGAATTATTATCCAATAATTAGTAATAAGAAATGAAAAATCACACATGTACACAGTACACCATTGTTTTATGTGGAAACCCAAATCGGGAGAAAACCCACAGAATGCTTTATCTAATATGTCTTGAAGAATTACATTCATTGGAAGCACCAAATTCCTTTGTTTTCCACCTACAACTGGAAGGAGGCTCCAACCCCCTAGTTCCTCAGGTTACAAGAAGGTGGCTACAACCACCTGTCCTTGCCTCGTCCAACTGCCCTGAAGTAGAAGTAGAATGATGAAACCACTATCACACTATCGCTATGAGATATCCATTGTAAACATGTACCAATAAACCCGAACCATGCATAAACCATGCATCAACCGTGCATCAACCTGTACCATAAACAAGTGCATCAACCATGCACCAACCTATACCAAACAATCTATAATCAACCTGTACCAAAAAAAAGTGCAACCAACCATGTACCAAGTATGTACCAATCATGTGTCAAGTACTCATAAATATGTACCAACATCATCAACTATACACCTCATGTATGTGCCAACTCATCAACTACTTGTCTAAACCATGTACCCAACTTGTACCTCAACCAAAAGACCTCATCAATTTCATCATCCAAATATGATTTTTAACTCTGTAATAGACCTGGTGTATATGATCACATACATGCAAACCTTCCTTAACTTTAACAACAAGAGACTAGCATTTTCATCAAACGTTTCTTTAGTCTCACAAGACTAGTTTTGGATTAGTCAAGAACCCTAACTTGAAATAATCATAACTTTGTACCTATAATGAATAAATATCTGAAACTGATATACAATTTTCTTCAGTGTTTTTAATACAATTCCTCCAGGTTTCACTACTTGGAACCTCTTAGAAAAGGAGTTATGACAAAAATGGCACACCTTGTTGAATTCTGGCTTATTCTAGAGAGCGACCTTGTAGAGCATGCCCCGCACAGAATATTTTTTGAAATGATTTAAAAATGTTACAAAGAATACTACAGACTATATTATAACTAACACATTTGGTCTTACAGAATTTGGATCTGTTATGAAGAAGTTATGGTGTTTTTACCTGAAACACTTGTTTTTGACTAGTTTAAGGACTAGCCACAAACCCTATTTTCCACGGAGTGTAACTCCAAAAATAGAACGACCCACAAGATGAATTGTTTAACACAGATACTTGGATATGTTTCCTCAATGGATTATCAATTTAATGGTCTGAATCATTCAATAAAATAATTTATTGCAAAAATGGTGAGATGACCTGGAAAAAAACATACCTTAGAAAGCATCATCAAAAGAATTTATCCTTCCTTGAATTCTACCCTTCTTTTCTTCACTTTCCTCATAAATTTGGCTTATATATCCTTTGGTTACCTCAGAAACCTATAGGTATTCAATATGCTAAAGTGTGTCTAAAATGAGAGAGCCTTTCCTCTTATTTATACTCTCCAAGTAGCTTCCTTAAAAACATCTTCTAGGTCACTTTGCCCACTTTCCTTATTTTAGGGTTAACCCACTTCTAATTTCTCCATTAAATTTATTATTTAAATAATTTATTTTTTATTCACTTTGAATTATAATACACTCATCACTTTACTTTATTATTTTCCTTCTAAAATCTCTTAAACCACTTTGACTACTTTGACCTTTTGGGGCTTTTAGATGACATAAGAGGGTCCTCCAACTTCGTAAGGTCATAAATCTCAAACCGTGAGGAGTTATGTGATGTTTTACATACCACTAGAAATGGAATGACATGTAATATCCATCTAGAATAGTATTACCTTCAAATATAGAAAAAATCATACCGTTGTCTATCAAACAAACTTGGGTCCATTACCCAAACCTGGGTTCTCCAACTTCACATGGTCATAACTCTCTAACTGTGAGGAGTTATGTGACGTTCCACATACCACTAGAAATGGCATGACAAACACTATCCATCTAGGATAGTTTCACTAAAAAATTCACTATCCTTCATCTCATTATTCCACAATTAAGCATGGGTTCTCTTACTCCGCAAAGCATCTTCCCATGAGGGCTTTCACCATAAGGGGACCACTTTGGAGTTCATCAATATTTACTTCTTATGAACCATGACAAGAAAATAATGAGTCATATTTACATCAAACAATCTTGGGTCCATTACCCAAACCTTTGTGCTGTGGGGATTTCTTCAAGGGTTGACATCAATGACAACCAACCTTAATCAACATTTGGAGCCTATTTATCCAATGGAAATGTTTTTCCGGGAACTTAACCTAGGATATCACTTACTGGTTGCTCGATCTTTCTGAGTAAAATAATGACTCATGAGTATCTTCTACAAATTTTCCCCTCAACTCCACTTCTTTCCATATGAAGGCATCACCATTTCTTTCCCACAATTATTCAATATTAGATCTATGAATCGGCGGAAGAATCCTCCCTGCAGGTTCCTTGTTAATGTAGGTCCCGACAACAAAACCATTTTGTTGGGGCAAGTTTGATTAGACCAAGGTCCTTCTTAGGTTACCAACAAAAGGTACTGATTAGTCTAGAGAATTGGCATTTTGATATCCTCCAAAGAGAATAAGTCTCACCCGAAGGGATATTGAGACAAATGGATAGGGAAGGGCAACGAAAATACTTAGGAGGATTCACAAAAAATTCAAGATTCATCCTGATCTTGCGCACGACATCTAACTACAGAACAAATCTGAACTCATATGTGCAAGAACTAGAACTAATTATGTTGCATACAAGCATTCAAACATAGAGACATCATGTGTAACTCATGAACCATAAAGAAATACTGTAAAGATGCAATGCATAATGATAAACACATAAAGACACAACATATTTTAAAATTTTGTATCCTCCTTCATATATTAACTTATGATCTTTCTCCATTACAAACTCAAAGATACACATTAGTGCTTTGTTATAGACCCTTGGATATGGACTCATGTCGCAGAGCTCTAACTCCCAACTCATTGTACATATTGCATTATAGACTGAAAACTATGACTTCTCAGTAGTATATAATAACTATGATCTAAACCTTACATTTGCGATATCAACCAACCAATCAAAATCAAAAACAACCAACCCAACCTAACCCAAACCTTTACAATTATATTCATCCCTATATATAAGCTGGGTCATATCTTCTGAATTTGTCTTGCACGCTTTCTTGTTCTATTGCAACCACTTTTTCTTTGTTGGCGTTGCGTTGTCCTTTTTGCAACTGGTTTTTGTTGCTTCTCATTGCTCTGTTGTCCAACTTCTTTTGAATCTTGCACAACTTGTACTAGGCCAAAACTGGGACTGTAGTCCTTCTTTTACGACTCCTGGGTACTTTATTCCATGTCGTAATACAGTGTGTAACATGCTCCATTAGAAAACTCAATCCTGTATACCTATGCATAGTATCTTCATTCTTTTTCTCAAACCTAACCTGTAATATTGTTCTATATCGTTGCCAATCACTTTTTCCATCCTTATGCACAACCAACCATCTTGCTAGGGTCTCTTTTAGTGTGATGTCTAAAGATAATATCAAATGTTGATCTAATATTTGCAATTCAAATTCTCTTATAAAATAAGATACATCGATTATTCTGTCATAACTTGGAGGATTACATACCTCAGTTCCAATCCATCGTAATGTGCAGGTGATTCAAGAACATTTCCTTGCTGACACTCTGTGAAATATATGTTTCCAATTATCCAAAGTTTATTTCGAGTCTGATGTGCATGAAAATATACTTATCCAACTAAGTACACCATCGATTGTAGGTTTCATATAATATTCCGTCTACGCAGTCATGTTATACAGGTTGTTAATCTCTTTACCCTTTACTGGTTCTACATATCTTCTTCCTTCAATAGTATCCAATAGCATAATAACCTTCAAGTATTCTACTTCAAATATCGTATGTATCTTCTTCAGATCAATGATAGTCTAGTTTTCAAAGGCCCAATCAATTCCAAGTAGTGTTGGGTAAGGGGTGCTTCCATATACTATCTCAATCACTTCGAAATCGGCCAAGTTGCGTACTCCATCAATACTAACACTTACCCCTATCAACCTTCCAATTGGAACAATATTATTCTATTTTTATAACCTCAACTAAATGGGAGACCAAATCAAATTCTATTGGCCCATAATCTCCCAAGTTTTCCTCAGGATGACATTCACATCAGAGCCTAGATCTAAAATAATATTGTAAATGCTTAAGTTTCCTATCTAAGCATTGAGTCGAAACTCTCTATTTGTTCTCTTCTTAAGATGCACCTAGTTAACTGCTTGGTGTGTGACATATATTTCTTTCTCTTGGGTGAAATGGTCAATCATTTAACACAACATATTCAAAGCAGACTCATATTTCATTAACTCTAAGAAATTTTTCATAAAACTATTCAAAGTTCTTACCTTGTCAACTTGTCTTTATGAATAGTCATAGATCAGTGGAATATCATAAATTGATGACCTATCATACACATGTGGCACATTCAAAGTTGATGTTATCCATTCTTCTCCTATTACTTCCTTCCTTGCTTGCATATACGCCTCTTTTTCCTTTTTAGGGTCAGACAAGGATTGAGGCTCTGTTGCTTTCCTGACCCACTAGTTGATTCTATTTCCTTGATCTTTTGCATAAGCTCTAATTCTAGTCCCTCCATGCCTAGTATCTTGGGTTCTTCGTCATGTGACTCTACTACTATCATCTGTACATTTTCATTCCTCCTTTCTTTCCATTTTGAGATCAACTGTGGACAATCCTCCATCGCATGGTCTAGTTGTCTTTAATATGTACATGTCATGCAGGGATTTAGACAGTCTCATGCTAAATTTCCAAGATGATTATAGTTATAACATATAATAGGTCCTCTACCTCTACTGAATCCTCCTCTTCCTGCTTGATTATAACCTCTTGGAGTATTATACTATAGATAACCTCCAAATTATTCTCCCTGGACTTTGTATGCATCTGTAGTGCACTCTCTCATCAAATCAACGTCAATCCTTCTCTTCATGTCCGACAGACTTGCAAAAGTTACAAAATATATTTCTCACAGTAATCTGGTACCTTTGCATCAATGAGAAAATAGTAGGGTGATGATGAATTATCTTACAAATATAGCACCATACCCCTAATGTATTCATAGGTCATGTATTCAAATACTACTGAAAAGTTGGACATTCATTCTTATGGCGACCTTCTGTTCTACATGTGATACACCAGAGCTCTTCGCTCTTTTATTTTCCTTATGAAACTTCCTACAACTGAATAGTCAGTTCTTCTAACTGCGACTGTACTTGAGCCATTCCTACACCGTTTTCTCCTACTGGGGATGCTTCTAATTTCATAGAAATTTCTAAGGCTTCCAATTGCAACACGATTTTCTGCTGCTTGAAAAGGCAATATATATGCGTCAACAATCCAACAATTAAATCTCTATGTGTTGTTCATATGGAATTTGGAATGTCAACCTATCCTTAATCATCTTAAATATTTGATCATATTCCCATGTTGATTCATTCACTATATTCTTTATATCCTTCATCTCTGTAATGCATTGTGACTCAGATTTAGGTTTCTAAAACTCTTTTAATAGAGCTTGTCTTACCTCTTCCAATGTTCTAGTCTATCCCGTAGGTGTCGTAGTTTGATATTTCATGTACTGGAATAATGCACAGTATTTGAATGTTGTTTCAAACTATGAAATATTCACATCATCATCTTGTACGTTCTTCATAGTCCATATTTTTTCACAAATGAACAAATGATTTTTTGGATCCTTTGTCCCTGCTCCATGGAAGACAAAGATCCTTAAAGTAGGATCTACCCCCACCATCTTGTTCTGTATGGTATTCGTTCCTGATAACACTAATTGATTCTGAATCGACATACTACTTCCACTACTATGGCTACTCTTACTACTATCTTTACTTCCTTCACTAACTATAATTAAAAAATATCCAGATCATACCTCATTTCTTGGTGATGCACACGGGGTTGTGGGTTCAACACATAGTCTAATATGAGTGGGATATTCTTATACTAGATTGACATAATGAATATTTTCTTCTATGTGTATAATTCCTTCAATCTGGAGTATCACATTAGTGTCTCTTTCCTCATTTTCACTGTGTCATCCCTCTCACTCAGCCACAATCCTATTCTTATTCGATCTAAATCTCTTACCACTGCGCAATACTCCAATATATTTATTCATCGCACACTCTTATTCTCTCGAAATACTCATACCATTAGTTCTTAATTCTTTCTCTTCATCCCTCCTTACACTCATACCATCCCCTGGTCATCCCCTAGTCCCCCTATGTGTGCAAAGACCCTTAATTGCTAAGGAAATCAAATTCCATTTTCATAACACCCTTGTCACACAATAACATATTAATCCAAGTAGATAATGACTTCATGTATCTTCCATGAATTCCCTTAAACAATTCCATTTTAGCAACGCTATATGACTGAGTACAATATATGGAAAATTCAATAATGTAACCTTCCAACACACTTTGCAGCCAATAATCTACTGCGTGTCATACATGATTGCTGTTAAGAACCAAACATCAATATAGCATAGAAAAACCTCAGGAAAAGTACTCAACGCCTTGAAAAAGAAATAATTTCAGATAATAAGCCTCTTTGAGGGGGCAACCTCCTTTTACCCCACTTAAATGTTCAAGTACAAGATGA
>ML777913.1:173189-186980 GCA_009831015.1 Picea engelmannii
AGACACAGATTTACGTGGTTCACCCAGTGTGGGCTACGTCCACCGGAGAAATTTCCAGGTCCTTCCTTTATTATTATCCAGCAAATGAAGGGATACAACCTACAGCAAAACCCGTTGTAACTTCCTCTTCTTTCTCTCACAGTATCCTCTCTCAGAATACAATATTCACCATCAACCATAGCCGCAATACATTTCTCTCATAAAAGAGGGTTGCCTTCTAGGGAAAAAAACCCTAACATAATCTCTACCGTTAGATTTGTGACCTTATAATGAACGGTCCAGATTTACAATGAAATTACAATATACTTTTATAAGGCAATTTTTGCTTCGAGGGATTCGCCCCCAAACCCCCATTGGGGGACGCTGCCCCCGAACCCCTGCTGGGGGCCCGGTTGCCCCCAGACCCCCCAGCCGGGGGGATAGGCCCCCCAGACCCCGCAGAGGGGGTACCCCCCCTCTACACTCCCCCGCGTGGAAGAGTGTACATACTTCTGGGGTGTAAATACTTCATGAGGTATAAACATGGCTGAAAGCAAGGACCTTTGAATCAGGAAGATAATCAGGCTCCAAAACCAACATGGACCCCCTTCTCTACCATGTAGTCCCTCATACTGTCTATCTCTTCCATGGCTCTAGTGCTTCTGGTTAAGAATCTCTCTGTTGGAACTCTTAGGACTCAGAACTATGAGTTAACTGAAACACAAACTAAGGCATCACATACATGTAGTCACCAAATCCTGGTTGGAAATACACCAACAACTTATAGAGACAACAACTATGGCTTTTCTTAGCAATATGGTTTCCTTCCCCAAGCAGCTCTCGAATCAGATGGGATGATTAGTGAAAGAATGAATTGAGTGAGAAAATGATGAAAGGTGTGAAAAATGATCAATTGAGTGAATGAGTGAATGAGTGAAGAAGAAGCAACCAACATCCGAATAAGAAGAGAACCTCCACCCTAGACCAATAATGGGTTTTTGTAAATCTTGGGAATCAATAGTCTCATGGCCTTCCCCCAAGAAGTTCATGTAACTAATATTCTCCATTAAAAAAATGGGCAAATAAAATATAAAACAAATACTTATCCCCTTAATTCCCCTCTCTTGTGGAATCATAGCCCCCTATAACTCCTATCGTTGTCTATCTAGCAGCCGATGATGTATTTATTATTAATAATGATCAAAACATTACATTTCTTAGGCACACTATCCTCTTTTAATTGTTTGGGAACTCTGGACTCTCATCAATTAAAAAAATACATTATTTAATGTGGGTCTCAAAACCTGGGGTGTTACATCCCCTCCCTCTTATTTTGGAATTGTCCTCAGTGCATATACAAAATAGATATCAAAATCTCAATTTATTCAAAATTTTGTGGATATTCTACCCGCATGGAATCTTCATTCTCCCAAGTAGCATTTTTAGGACCATAGTAGGTCCACTGGAATTTTATCAACTCTATAACTTGATTCCAGAGCATTTTGACTTTTTGTCCAATATTCGCACCAGATGGACATGAAAGTATCCCTTTGTCTCTACTTGAATCATATGCCAATCAATAACATGGTTAGGATCATGTATATATATATTTTAGCAATGAGACATGAAATACAATATGCACATTCATGGAAGCAAGAAATGCAAGCAAGTATGAAACTAGCCCTATTTTGTCCAATATTTCAAATGGACCACATAATCTCGCTACCATCTTTGTACAACTACCCAACTTCAAAGATATATTCTTGGGATTCACTTTTAAAAGAACATTCTCCCCTATTTTAAATTATCTATGTTTCATTTTCTTATCTACATAAATTTTTTGTCTGTCCTGATCTAGCTTTAAATTCTTCTTAATCTTAACCATGTGGTCTTCCATATCCTTAAGAAATTATGGCCCAAGTACCACTCTATATATGGGGTTGTTCCATCTCATTGGATTATTTCATTTCCTACCAAACAAAGCTTCAAATGGGATCATTTTCAATGAAGCTTGATACCCATTATTATAGGAAAACTCAACCAGGTGCAAGTAATCTTCCCACTTAGATGGCTTATCCATCGCATACATTCTCAAGATGCCTTCAATTACTTGGTTGAATCTCTCTATCTTCCCATATGACTCTGGATGGTAAGTTGTATGAAATTTCATATTTGTACCAAAGCCTTTAAACAATCCCATCCAAAGTTTGAATTAAACTATGTATCTTTTTTCGAGACAATTTCCCTAGGTATCCCATGCAACCTAGCAATCTCCCTCATGTAAATTTCTGCAATATTAGTTTTTGTATGAGTTGTTTTTATAGGAACAAAATGAACAACCTTTTTCAATTTATCAACCACTACCATGATTGAATCATGTTGCCTTGTTTTCCTGGGCAATTTAGTTATAAAACCAATGGTTATCACTTTCCATTTCCTCTATGGAATTGGCAATGGATGTAGCAAATCCGTTGGGTGCCTATGCTCAACCTTCACCCTATGGAATTCCATACATCTGGCAATGTAATCAACAACATATTTTTTCATATCTGGCGAAAAGAATTGGCTTCTTATTACTGTAATTGTTTTCTGGTAACCGAGATGTCCGACATATGGAACATTATGCATTTCTTTTAATACCAAATTCCTAAGTTCTCCAGAACTAGGAACATAAATTCTATTTTTATGCATAAGTAATCCATCCTTATTCATCTCATACTCTTTCATCTTTGGTGGTACGTTTTCTTGCTGTAAGATTTCTTTTACCTATAGGTAATGTTGATCTGTAACAACAACATCTAAAATTCTACTCTTCAATTCTAACTGATGCATACTGACAGTTGTAGCATGCATGAGATGTACTCTTCTACTAAGTGCATCGAAAACTTTATTTTCCTTTCCTTTGATATGCTTGATGTCAAAGTTGTGTTCACTTAAAAGTTCCAGCCATCTTGTTTGTCTGGTATTAAAAGTTGGTTGTTCAAAAAGATAATTTAGACCACTCTGGTATGTTCTTAATTCAAATCTATTTCCCATGAAATAATGCCTCCACATATTCAATGTGTGAACAATGGAAACAAGATCCAAGTCATGTGTGGAATAGTTCCTCTCATGTTCCTTGATCTTTCTGGATTCATAACCAATGACATGTCCATTTTTAGTGAGGACTCCACCAAGTCCTTCCTTACAGGTATCTGTACATACCACAAAACTTTCATTTTGGTCAAGAATCTTTAAAACAGGTGCACTAGTAAGTAATTCCTTCAACATATTAAAATTTTATTCACACTCACATTTCGATTCAAATTTAATTCCCTTCTTTTGCAAAGAAGTGATGGGATGCGAAATATTAGAGAACCCTGCTATAAATTTTATGTAGTAATCAGTTAATCACATAAAAGATATGACTTCTGAAACATTCTTGGGTGTTGGTCATCCACTAATGGTGTCAATCTTCTCTTGATCCACTGTTATACCTTGTTTTGAAATAATGTGTCCCAAGTAATGGATTTGTTCTTGGTAAAAAGAACACTTACTCATCTTGGCATACAACTGATTTTCTCTCAGCACTTGCAATACCAGTATTAGTTGATGTTCATGCTCCTCTTCAGACTTAGAATATACAAGTATGTCATCCAAGAATACTATGAAAAACTTATCCAAATAATTTTTTAATACATCATTCATTAAGAACATAAAGACAGTTGGTGCATTGGTTAGTCCAAATGGCACCACTACAAATTCATAATGCCCATACATGGTTCTAAAGGTTGTCTTATGGATGTCTTCTTCTGTGATTCTTACCTGATGGTATCCTGATCTCAAGTGTATATTTGAAAATATCTTTTCACCTCTTAGTTGATCAAAGAGGTAATCAATTCCAGGTAGAGGGTACTTGTTCTTTATAGTCAATTTATTTTGTTTTCGAAAGTCAATACACAACCTCAAAGTTCCATCCTTATTTTTGACAAAGAGTATTAGTGCTCCCCAAGGTGAAAGACTTGGGAGTGTGTACCCTTTCTTCAACATTTTTTCCAACTGCATTTGTAGTTCTTTTAATTATGGGGTACTCATTATGTAAGGTGTTTTTGATACTAGGGAATCTTCTATAAATAAATCCATAGAGAAATTTATCTCCCTTTTTAGTGGCAACCCTGGTATTTCTTGGAATACATATTCAAATTCTTGTTGTACCAAAAAATCTTCAAGTCTTGGACCCTTTGTCTTTTTTGGCTCCTCAACATGGGCTGTATACAATTGGAATCCTTTTATAAAACATCTCTTCAGTTGTAAAGATG
This sequence comes from Picea engelmannii, assembly GCA_009831015.1. Taxonomy (NCBI): domain Eukaryota; kingdom Viridiplantae; phylum Streptophyta; class Pinopsida; order Pinales; family Pinaceae; genus Picea; species Picea engelmannii. The sequence continues at coordinate 177,467 of ML777913.1, forward strand.
AATTCTCTCTTATAGAGATGGGTCTTGGAACTCCTTTCACAATGCTTTGTTTTCCATCTCCATCAAGACATGTAAATTTATTGCTATGAAAGTCTAGGACAACATGATTCTTATCCAACCAATTCATTCCAATTAGACTATCATAACACCCTAATGGTATGATATTTAGATCAACACTAGTATTCACATAATTAAGAATTATGGAACAACTTCTGACCAAATCATGGATTCTCCTTTTGGTTCCAGTGGCTAGCTGAACCAAACTTGATTTTACAAGATTACTTTTCTCCAAATGTAATCTATCGACTATTTTAGGATCAATGTAACAATGAATTTCTCATGAATCAATTAAAATAGAAACATGAAGATTTATGATCTTACCTTCCACCTCGATCATATTGGATTGGTACTCAGTTTGTCGATCATATAAGGCTTATTAAAGCCTTCCCATGTCTTCCACTGTTGTATCTTCTTGGATGTTGTGCATAGTCTTCACTCTGTTCTTTCTGTGTGGGCAATCCTTGTACATGTGATGTTCTTTTCATCCCCAACATTGGATTGGTGGTATTCCCATTTTTCCAAAGGAGTCTTCTTTTTTGGATTCATCCTTAGCAGAATGTTCTTGATGATTTTTATTAGGTTCATTTCTATTGAAAGGAGGTTTGAATCCCTTCCTCCTCTGATCAAACTTCTCCTTCTTCTTATCCTTCTAAGACTTCAACAAAGATTTAATTCCCTTTCCTTGCTCATATAGTTACTTAGCCTTCCTAATGGTCTCAGTCAAAGTCATGGGTTCATCATATTGAATATTCTCTTTATAAAAGGATGGCATTTCACTCAAGAACCTCTGTACTTTCACCTTGTCATATTTTATAAACCCCACATACTTTAACAACCCCAAGAAATTCTTCTCGTACTCTACCATGGCCATGCTTCCAAGCATGAGTTCAAAGAACTCCTGCATTTTATTGTCATACAAGTTCTCTGAGAGTTACTCCTTCTGAAAATACTTATTGAACTACTTCCAAATGATCCTATTCTCATTAATATGCTCAACTTGCTTAAGTTGGTCCCACGACATAGCAACTTTCCCATGTAAATGCTATGTGGAAATTTTGGCTTCTAGGTTTAATGAGTAGTTATGAAATTGACAATACCTCCTGAGTCCAAGCAACCATGCTTCAAAATCATCCTCCCTTTCTCTTTCACCATCAAAGGATGGTGGCTTAATCTTCCTCAACTCTCCTTGCAAACTGTCCAATTCATGCCTTCTTCTTTTGTGCCTAACATGAGACACCTTTGGACTACTTATGGAATATACAGATGCATAAGAACTTCTTGTTGAGTAAGGAGGTGAGTGATTTCTATGAGTTCTACTAGCACTTCTTGAAGAAATAGCCTTCCTATGGTTGTGTCTTCTTTCATGATACATGCCTTCTTCCTCTTGTTTTGAGTTTGACCCCCTCTTTGTTTGCCTCTGCAACGGATTTAAGATCTGCATCGCTTGAGAATTTATCTGATTTTTTCTCTCATCAACCTCTCGTTGTCTGATTTGTAACTCTACACTTCTATTTTCATACTTCTTACAGTTTATATCAATGTTTCTTCCTCCCCTCTAGCCATGTGTTCATTGGATTCTATCTTTGCATTACCAACTCTCATATTCTTACCTTCAACCTCTTTATAATGGTTGGAAACTCCCTCACCTTCTTCCATTTCTTGAATATGCATTTTGAATGAATATGTTTAAACCCCTTAATTATACAAAATGTGCAAGCCACCATTTTGTTAGAATTATGCATATAAAATAAATTTTGCAAAAAATTCTATAGGTCCTTTTTCTTCTCAATTCATGAAGAATATATCCTCATTCTCCACAAATTAATTGTGCCCTTTTATCCTTTAGTCAATACAGAATCTAATTCTATGCAGGAACTTCCTTCAAACCATGTCTCATGTGACCATGGTTCGAAACCACGGGCTTTGTCCTTCCTTAATACCTTACTCCATGTCCTTTCACACGAGGGCTTGTGCAGACCACGTAATTGAATCCTAGGTTACCTCCGAGACCATTTTTACCTTATCATGAGACCCTCTCTAGGAACAAGTCCTACAGACTTCAGCCTTCGAATGTTCTCTATTGTCAACTTCTAATTCCTATCAGAGCTACATTTCACTGAATTCTTCACTAACTACACCAACAAGGATCGAATAGTCAAGACTTGATCTCCTGCCAAATGGAAGACCCCGCCCCCCAGCTGGAGGCTTCAACAAAAAATGACGGTTGTGACTTAATCAAGCATTGATATGAATGACTCTCAACCAATTTAGAAATTCAATGCTTCGAGGCTTTGGGACATTAAACTCCCATGCCACTCAACTCCCCTGGAGTGAAAATCTACCAAAGTATTTACCCTGATCATCCAATACTTAATCCAACGGTCAAGAAAGGTTTCGAAGTAAACCTTGATCGATGGGTTTCATTCCTTTTCAACTTCAGGCTTCAACATTTTTCCCTAGTAGAAAATTGGAAACCCCTGAAGTCACATACTCCTGGAGCTGACACGACACATTGACGTCAGCCAAGGTGACATGGACCCATGGCATGTGTGCCATGGATTACTAAAAAGTAGACATATAGAGGTCTAAAAGGTGTTGAATCTAGGTGACATGTGTCCCCACACAACCCTCTGCCATGTGGCACAAGTACATCATCCATCAAATCTGGGACTCCGAAACTCCAGGCTTCAAGAATTTCTTGAGTCCAACACATGCTACCTCCCAAATAGATGAACGCCAAAATAAATCGATGGCTCACACTCCTCCCTCAACCAATGACTGTGATTAACTCTGGTCTTTGGGCTTCTCACTCTAGATGACCCCCATACTACCGAACTACCAAACTCTAGGGTGGCGATGTTACGAAGCTTCAAAGCTTTGCTATTCTTCCACCATTTCTATATTTGACGGTCCCAAACAATATCGAAGTCCACCACTTCATCTAATGGTTAATGGCACTTCGGGACTTCGGGGCTCTAGGACTCTGGGTTATAGTAGTTCCTCAAAGTTAAAAACTATCGAAGCGAAAAATCCCAGAGCGTTCCATGCTAGATGACCGTGATCAACAACAAATATCTCTCCCATCAGATCAAATGGATGATGGGTCTTCATGGCTCTGGCCTTCGATAGTTCATGCCTAGCCTTCATACCAAGATCACCAAAGAGGTGAAGTTTCAAAGTCCTTCCTTCCCTGCTTGGCTTCGATCGACACCTGACCATTGATCCATCAGATATGATGGTTGAGACTTAATTCTTACCCCAACCTATTATTCTCCTCCATTGGACAATCCCTATTCATCTTCTCTCTGATTGAATGGTCCAGATATATATTTATCCCATGGTGGTGATTGTTCCTGAATTCGAAAGGGACGATCATGATCCTTCAATCCCTTACTAAGGATCTTTGGCGCTCTAGCTTCTGCAAGATCTCTGCAATGTTATTCCCCCTAAGCTTCATGAATTCAGGGTTCTAACTTGATCTAAACCAGAAGATCTTATCTAATGGATCCGACCCATTCTGGCCTAGTGTTTCAACCTGTAACGTACCCAACCACCCCCAGGTTGGGATATGCCACCTTCAAGCCCACTCTCAGACTTATTTCTCTTACTTATACATATATAATTAATAAATATGAATAAAATAAATGAACCATGCGACATGAAAAACAATAACCATAAAGCATGCATACTATGAGTACATAATTCACAGGTAAACAAATACACAACGGAATAAAATACATAAGTAAATAGAACCATAACAGAGAGAAATTATATTTTATAAAATGATTCACCAACTGGATGTATACCAAGGATGTTCCACCCAACCATAGACATTGTTGTTCCAAATATCAGTAGCAGTGTCACCCCTGAGCCAGGTCTATGAGTCCACGAGGATGGATTCCAGGGTGCCACTCAGCTTCCTAAGCTAGTCATCCCTCAGGATCTCCTAGGACTTTAAACACTCATAATAATACAAAGTAAACTATCTCTCTTCTACACAGTTCACACAACCCAAGAGAATGAACCCCCTTCTCTGCTACGCAGTCCCTTAGACTGTCCATCTCTTCCAGGGCTCCAGTACTTCTGGTCAAGAATCTCTCTACTGGGACTCTCAGGACTTGCAGCTATGATTTAACTGAAACACATGCCGAGGCATCATAGACATGAAAGAAACAACTCCTAGTTGGAAATACACTAGCATCCTATTGTTGGGCTCTAAATATGTCCTAAAATCAACCTCTATGCATCAGCCAAAGGTAGGCGTTGGCACAAGCATTTTACTTGTTTCCTACGTGGGTTCTTACCTTCTATTTTCAATACCCAACCTCTAGAGATGAAACACCTATAAAGGAACAAAAATCATAAAGGGAACAACAATTGTTCCTTTCAAATGAATAGAAACTACCCTCAAAGGAACAACAGTCGCGCGAAAGGAACGACAATTGTTCCTTTCAAATGAAAAACAACTACACTCAAAGGAACAACAGTTGTGTGAAAGGAATGACAATTGCTCCTTTCAAATGAACAACAACTACACTCAAAGGAACGACAGTTGCGTGAAATGAACAACTGTCATTCCTTTCGCATGACTGTTGTTCATTTGAGTGTAGTTGTTGTTCATTTGAAAGGAACAATTGTCGTTCCTTTCATGCGACTGTTGTTCCTTTGAGTGTAGTTGTTGTTCATTTGAAAGGAACACTTGTTGTTCCTTTCATGCAACTGTTGTTCCTTTGAGGGTAGTTTCTATTCATTTGAAAGGAACAACTATCGTTCCCTTTACAATTGTTGTTCCTTTATAGGTGTTGCAACTCTGGAGGTTGGGTATTGAAAAATGAAGGTAAGAACCTACGTAGGCAACAAGTAAAATGCTTGTGCCAGTGCCTACCTTTGGCTGATGCATAGATATTGATTTTAGGACATATTTAGAGCCCAACATTTTGGTACCATTTCCGGGGAAGTTATCAAGGGTGTACAAGTCCAATTGACATTGTTTTTTTAGTTGCATGTTCTTGACTCTGAGGTGAAGGGTCAAGGCATGTAGGTTTCTTGATTGTTTCTTTCTTTTCATTTATTTTTTAGCTTTTGATCCTAAATCTTATCATTTCTCTTAGTGGTGATGTAAGCACCACCCATCCTACTCACAAAAGAGATCGAGGAGTTGTAGCAATTTCACCACAACAACCATGGCCTACATGTATGATTCAAAACTCTATCCCTCCATTTCCTTACTCTCACAAGCAATCATTGAATACTCATACACCATGGCAACTGTGGCAACCCCAATCTTAGTCCTACCTACCTTGTCCACAAGGTTGGCATGACCCATCTTATGATTCCATGACTACTTTCCCTCATGTTGCAGAAAACACCAATCCTCCATACTTTCGACAAGCTCTTCAACAACATCATATTTTCATGGGTAGGATGGGTGGTGCTTACATCACCACTAAGAGAATTGATAAGATTTAGGATCAAAAACTAAAAACTAAATGCAAAGAAAGAAACAATCAAGAAACCTACATGCCTTGACCCTTCACCTCAAAGTCAAGAACATGCAACTAAAAAAACAATGTCAATTGGACTTATGCGCCCTTGATAACTTCCTTGGCAACGACGCCAAAATGTTGGGCTCTAAATATGTTCTAAAATCAACCTCTATGCATCAACCAAAGGTAGGTGCTGGCACAAGCATTTTATTTGTTGCCTACGTAGGTTCTTACCTTCCGTTTTCAATACCCAACCTCCAGAGATGTAACACCTATAAAGGAACAACAATAGTAAAGGGAACGACAGTTGCTCTGTTCAAATGAACAATAATGATACTCAAAGGAACAATAGTCGTGTCAAAGGAACAACAGTCGTGCAAAAGGAACGACAACTGTTCCTTTCAACTGAATAACAACTACACTCAAAGTAACAACAGTCGTGCGAAAGGAACGACAACTATTCCTTTCAAATGAACAACAACTACAATCAAAGGAACAATAGTCATGCGAAAGGAATGACAATTGTTCCTTTCAAATGAATAGCAACTACACTCAAAGGAACAACAGTCGCATGAAAGGAACGATAGTTGTTCCTTTGAAATGAACAACAACTACACTCAAAGGAACAATAGTCATTACATTGGGTTGAGTTAATGTTGAATTAATTGCATTGTAGTATTTTCCCAACTATTTAATTTGTCAACCTGAGGAAGTATTTTATTTCAAAGTTACCGTGCACAATATATGCAAGCAACAAATTCCAACTAACACTATTCTCTATTTAATAAAATAAAACACAACTTAAAATCAATCAAATCCACTCTTGCTTGAAAATACACTCAGTTGAAATAAAATCACTACCACACTCTTACATAAATTAAAGGAGTATTAACAAAATGAAGTAACAACAACATGAATTGAATCTTACTGTAACAACAATCTAATACACAACACACAACTGTAAGAAATGATCAACTAATCATAAACCAAGATAAATTAAGACAATGAAAAGAAAAATACAAGTAAATGAATAAGACCAACACATACTAGATTGAGGGGGCCCTGCCTCACCTAGCATACGTGGCTAAAAGACTTACAAGATTAAGAGAAAGTTGCACATAATTGTAGATCCATCAGCTCGTTTGTATTATTGAAGAAAACTCAGAAATTACATAAGTTCATCTCTTTCTTACAAATAAATTCTATATAATTTCATGAATGACTCTCTCTTGATTGAAGAGGACTTATTTATACAAATCAAATCCCAAATCCCTGGGTTTCTCAAACAAATTGCTAAGTTTAGAGAACCGGCTACAACTATAAATATGGAAAATACCCTTTTAAAGAACCAACAATTTCTCTCAAACCGTAGCTCCAATTGGAAAAAAAACCCATGCTAAACTCAATTGGTCCCATTCTAAACAAAACCCATGTATCGGATTTTTGATATTCATCCTCATTTTCTCAAAATATTCCACACAAATTCATCTCTCCTTATCTACCACGTTTTTCACTGAAAACGGTTAACCACGAGCTGGAACTCACATGTGTCATTTGGAGGTTGGAACCTTGACTACTGCAACTATTGATACATGAAATCACTCGTCAAACCATCATCAGAAAAATCATGCATAATAGTCTTTAATTCATTAAAAGTGAAGGAAGAATAATCATTATTAACCACTAAAGCATAACAAGAATAATATGTCATTTTATGAGCAGTGGTAGCAAATGTATGGCAAATGGAATGATAAATGAACGATAATAGGATGGAGAAGGGATGGAATGGATGTCTGTATATGATGAAAATATGGACAAATATGTGACCCAACACCTATATGGCCAACGACTATGTCTTTTCTCAACAATTTAGTTTCCTTCCCCAAGCATCTCTCGAATTAGATGGGACAAGTAGTGAGGCTCAAAACTCGGTGTCTTATAGAGGTACATTTTCTCAGAATAACAATATGGAATATTATGATCTATTCAACTAATCTCTGGATCCACTATGTTAAAATATTCAAAAAATCAACAAAAAAAATTTCATGAAAATTTGTAAACACATACCTTTGTATCCATTTCTCTGCACTGATTCATGGATTCTTATTTTGATATATAGAAAACTTGATCTTCATCGTGTCCAACCATTTTAAAATATCCTCCTTAATATGTCTCCACATTCCCCTTAATTGTAGATCCCAGTCATGGAAATGGAACCATTTGTTGGAGCAAAGTGGGAAGACTCGAGGTTCAACATTAATTCACCAAAAAATCCCAAGAAATTGGAATTTTCGGCATCACCCACAAGAAGATGAAGTCTCACCTACATGGGGACTATAGGAACCGAGATTCTACAATCATGAAGGGAGTGGAGACTGATCTAACATTCATTCTTACTTAACATTCATTCAACATGAAATATACCCTCTACACAAAATCAGAACAACGTAACAATGTATGATAGATTCATCTAACTTAATCATTCAACATGTTCACATAACCATCATATAACTTATTCATATTAATCATCCATTCATTTCATGTGCACCATAAACAAAACATAAAAGAAACACATCACAACATACATCATGACACAGAGATTTAATGTGGTTCACCCCAAACTTGTCCATGTTGACAATCACTAGCTTATATTATTCATTCATGTTCAATACTTGCAACTGGCGTGCATTGCACTCAAATAAGATACATCAGTTCTACCCAAAATTTTCCTAGTCGTTTGCGCATACAATGAACACTTAGCTCCTTTTCTCATCTGTTGCTTCTCTCCTTTTGTTAATCCCTAATATTGGCTCATTGCCCCTTAATTGGGGCATATTACATTAGTAATGTTATTTTATTTATGTCAGCTTTATTCCATTAGTTGTAATTATACCTCCTAGTCTCCTATATATACCAAGGAGACATTTTCATTTGGAATCATCTGGGAATTGTACATTTATGTGGGAATAAGGAGGTTTCCCCCTTGAAGAGGCTTATTATATGAATTTATCTCTTTTCAAGGCATTGAGTACTTATTCTGATGTTTTTCTATGCTATATTGATATTTGGTTCCTAACATATGGTTTCAGAGCTCAAGGTCTTGGGGTTTCGTTGCTACATCTGAGACACATTGTAATTTTTGCTATAAATTTTTTTCTACAATGTTTAAGAAGGAACATCTTGGAGGATATTTAGCATATAGATCAAGGTATGTTGGGTTAAAATTTCATCTCCTGAGACCTTATAATTTCGGATATACAACCTATGAAAGATAGGGTTTTGGAATCATCCTGAACCGAGCCATTGAATAATTTTCTCTATAAAAGTTTTTCTGTAATGTTTCAGACCCTGAACTCTGGAGGGTACTCACATAAATTAGTAAGGTATCCGTGGTAAAAATTGAATCTTCTGGGTCATCTTACATTTGTAGATACACCCTATGGAAGATAGGGTATCTGATTAGTCCTATTGACTAGTCTCAAGAAGGTGTTCCAGGTAAAACAAGCATAACTTCTTGCTAGAGTATCCAAATTGAGTGAGATTGTTTGCATTGGATAGTGTACAATCTCTAGTATTTATGGTACGATTTTTAGAATTGTATATCAATTATTTTGTGCGGGGAACGCTATATAAGTTACATCTCTCGGAAAGGAAAAAAATCAGCAAGTTGTGGGGAATTTGCTGTAAATTCCACTTGGCACATCCAATTTTGATCATACTTGTGGCATTGTAGAGAAGAAATATCATAGAACTACAAAAAATAAAGTTTCATACCCAGAAGGGTCGAAACGTTGGAGATACAACAGAATAAATATTTTCTAGCATAACCACCTCAAAATCAAGGTTCAAAAGTGATACTTGGCCAACTTGCCACCCAAAAAGGGAACTTCTACACCAAATAAGCCTCCAGATAATCCTACATGGACTCTTGATGAAGGTGAATAAATGTGTAGGGACATAAATGATTT
>ML777913.1:191861-217731 GCA_009831015.1 Picea engelmannii
TCTATTAAGAATTTGGGAATTTCGACATTGCAGTATTATTCATATTGAAGTATAACTTCGCAGGAGTAAAAAAAAGAAAATAAAATTTGGGGGCCTTCCCACACCATTATTTGAGACCTATCCCATTGGATTCCTCTTTTCATATTGAGTTTTTTGATAACTATCATTTTTAAACTTGTTTTCACTATGTGGACCCATACCCTTCCCGACACCCTTATTTCCCACTTATCCGATTGGTCTCCTCTCACTTCCTATATCATAGTGGTATATATCATTTATCTTCTTTTTTGTCCATGGACCCATCCCTCATCCCCTCATGGCTCCCACCCACCAAGAAGAAACCAATTATAAACTTAGTATTGATGTTGCTTCCCTTCAATCCCAAGTAAATAGGGACATTCCAACCATTCATGAAAAAATGGGCCTTATACAATAACAACCCTGTATCCAAATTGCTGAAGTCCATTCCATTCTACACTAATTCATGAAAAAATTCAAACTTCCTTACTCCTCTGACCCACCTCTCTATAATGAAGGTGTTGAATCCAACCAACCTCTACACTCTCATTCGAACTCCCTACCTCATGACCCTCGTCTTCCCAGAGTTGAGGTAGAAAAATTAATGTCTCAGATCCACAAGCCTAGGTTACTTAGATGGAACAATGTTCATCCTTTCATAGTATCACTGATGAGTTAACCAAGCTTCGTTATGGAATCCTCTATTTGGATATTGAACAATGGGAATGGTGGAAATGGCGTAGAAATGATTCTAAGGTTATTTTTCTTGGTGACAGTTTGTTGCAGAACTGTATGAATGTTGTGAAACAAATACCCACCATTTAGAACATCTGACCAAGTTGAAACAATATGGAACAATGGCATATTTTATTGCTTCCTTTGAGCACTTGGATTTCAACATGGAGGGAATGAAAGATTCTTTCTTTAGGGAATGATTTATCAGTGGCCTCAAGGATGAAATCTATAACTAGGTCATCATGTCTCACACCTAAACTTGGTTGGAAGCCATTAAGAGTGTCAAGGAGAAACAACATGTCATATTAGCCCAGAGAAGAAAACCAACTTTTGTTCCCCACCCTAAACCCAACACCCCTACCCCTCAGGCCACTCCTCTAAAGGTCCAAAAATTAACAAGGTAGGAAATGGATAAATGCTAACTCGGGGTATTTTCTAAAATTACGATGATAAATGCTTTTCAGGGCACAAGTGTAAACAACACAAAATTTTATGGCCAATTTCGAGGATGTTTCTGATGACGATTTTGAGGTTTCACCTAAAGAAACTCTATCCCCAACTGATGATATTGCCTGACCCTCTGATCCTCCTGAAGTTGAACCATTGATTTCATTGGATTCTCTCTATTGGATGCAGGTTGAATCAGAAAGAAAGGATATTTTTGGAAGAGAAGCATGCAAGAGTAAAGAGACAACTGGAAGGAAAAGAAGCACGTGCACATGCATGGAAGACTTAACGACACTAAGGTTAGAATTTTTTTAATACATTGTAATGTTTGGTGAGCTGAAGATATAAATAAGCAGTAGTTGAGAGAGAGAGGGGAGAGGTGATATATACATAGAGCTAGATATCTAGACGGGGGCAGACACAGACAAGACACAGAGAGGAACATAGAGGAAGGGAATTGTAAGGGATGTATAAGTCATTAAGCTGTCGATATAGAGAAGGCATGAGAGACTCAATCTCTAGGGTTAGGTCACAAGATGAGGATCATGGTGAGATCTAGTCAGCCTCGCAAGGATCGGGGAGCCTGTCAGAGGGAAGAAGAACTAAGACTGTAACCATGTGCAACATGGAGATATATAAACTATAATAAAATCTTGAGAGAGAGATCTTTGTGGACGTAGACCAGAAGGGGGTGAACCATGGTAACACTATGTTATGCGACTAAATGAATGTATCTTTGTGTATTATTAGTTTATGAATGTTGAATGAATGAGTAGTTAAGTAAATCTGGTTTTACATGCATGCATAGAATGAATATTATAATTAGATGTAAAATGGAATGAATAAAGGTTACATGACCTAGGTGGATATCGGTGGCCATCCACCTTTTCCAAATGGCTCAAAACAGTTTTCTAGCCATTTTGGCAATTTACTATTTTTAGCAGGTTTTAACTTCCAGGGCCATTTTGAGGGTCCAATTGAAGGTTTTTCAATATAGAGGTTCTAAATGGTAGATAAAGGTATAATTGAGCCCCCAAAATGAATCTCCTCAAAAATACCTTTCCAACGAGCTATCACACGCCTAAAACGGAGATCATATGCAAACGTTACGACCCCGGGAAGTTGATGTACTCACTTACCCAAACGGGACCCACATGACTTTTGGCACTTCATCTCCTAGGGTTAGGTTTTTGGATGTCTAGGAATTTTGGCATTCCCATTTATTGTAAAAGGGCCTTCAGAGCCTCATTGTAATCATCTTCTTGCGAATACGAGTAGCTGTCACATCTCTTCTCAGAGATAAGCTGCCACCATTCTAGCGAGTCTTTCACTCTGTATTTTTACAGTCTCTGTACATTTATCTGATTAATAGAAATCGTGTATTACTGTATATCTATGTTTATGGTTGCATCTTTGATGCATTTATGTTATATTATTGAATACCTGCGATATCTTTGTGCATTTCTTTATTATATCTCCGCTCTCATTTCATGCTGAAAATAATCCGGATCATTACGGCATACAAACAAATATCTCACTCAATCCCAGGTTGTAAACACCTTAATATTGCAGCCACCCATAGAGCTATATCAGGCGAGACTACGCAGTGCACTCTGTGTACTTCATGTCCTTCTGGGTTGCTAGAGGGGCCGATAGTCTTTAAGTTCTTTTGTTGGGAAGATTCTTAGTTATGAACTAGGGTAAATCTATAATGGTCAATAAGAATTAGAATCAGAATCCCTCAATACCAATAAGAGTAGATACATAAAGGGAAAGAAACGAACAAATGGTTCCGTTTCTGGCTGATTGGAAGGAAATGGGATTGAAATATCTGCGAAAGACATGTCAAAGGCATATGAGATCAGATGAAAAGAAGGAAAAATAATGAAAACCTAAAAGGGGATGTTGAGACCATGGAATCCTACGAAGGCAGAGATAGAAATCTGGTTGAAGACAAAGGAGCTAGAGTTTGTGCAAAAGGATATCAGAAACCTGAAGCTAACACTGCACAAATATCTAGACAAGTACGTATTCACTAACTTGCATGAATTATTTTTCTGTGAGTTCCCACACATATTGTAGTAGTGGATGAAAAGATTGAAATAAAACCATCCTACAAATCAGATCAGATAGCTAGAATGGAATCTTGAAGAGACTGCACAACTACAACGAGTTGATAATAAGTTGACACATGCAGTAGATTTCTGGTTAGACAACATTGTTTCTGTATTTATCACAGAGTTCGCAGTAGATACAAGTGACAAAAAGGTCATACAACGCAGCCGAACAAGAATTATTGAAGGGACCTCGAGGTAGGTATATCAAATCATTATATACTTCCATTAATATATTTCTATATAAAAAATGTGTAATGACAATGGAGTCAGACAACTAAACTTTCCTACATGCATGGGGGAAGGGGGGAAGCACTAACAGGAAAAGGAAAAATGGAAGGAAAAGGGGATAAAGGAAAAATGGAAGGAAAAGGAGGCCTTGGACCCAATTATGATGGACAACGACCAGATCAAGAGGATCATGATGACAACTGGAAGGATTCGTAGTGGAGTTCCCTACCAATACAAGGTGAACAACAAGAAGAGAGTCATAGATGTGAGGGATATATGGGTGTTATAACCCTAAATTTCACCATACATGCATACCTGGCATTAGGCCCTATTACTTGCTATTTTTGCCAAGCCATCACTGAGCAGTTCTTCTTAAAAACCATATTTTTGAAGATGTACGATCCCTACACCACTACTTCCCACATACACATGCTTGTTGCACCACTACATCTATCGTACATATGCTAGATTCACCAGTACAACCCACACATACCCACAAATGTTGTAAAAATTAAAATGTTGCAAGGAATTCGTTGAAATTACGGGTTATTGGGTAGTTTTCCAACTATCCCACTGCCTATAGCCCGCCACCCAACCGAATAACCATCCTTTTGTCATATAAAAGGAGGTGTTGGGGTCTCATTCCAAAACAGAATCATAAGAACAATGAAACTCTACCCATTTCACTTTCCGCCCTTACCCCAAGAATTTGCAGCCACATTGTGAGTTTAGAGCTAGAATTCCCTATTCTTGCCTTTTTCCTCCATTGCAAGCCTAATCCATTCCATACAGAGATTTGAAGAGGAGAAAGATACGTGGAAGCATAGTTGGAGCTTGGTGAAGAGGAGCCCGGAACAAGTTCAAGGAGTAGTCGTCGATCTCATTGTAAGTAACTTTGTGAGATTAATAAAAAAGGAATACTTTTTCTATCCCGAATATGATGTGTTCAATCTTTATGTTTGATTTATATTTGATTATGACATCTAACCTAAAAATTCATATATGAGATGTATGTTCATAGTTATTTGTTTTTCTGTTTATGAATGCAGTTTGTCCTTGGGAGGAGACTTGTAGTCAAGGAACAAACGAATGCAAAAGGATCGACACTGGATGAAAAGTTTAAGGTAGAGTTACCGGATCTTTTTACCTTGTGTTTTATGCATGAATGTGGGGTGTATTTGGGGTAGTTGATAAACAGTAGGATACTTTAGACGGTTAGCTCTACCTACATGTTGAACCCTACTGTAGTCCATAGGGAGGTTTTCCCACTATAGCGAAATTGGCAACCGTATTGGAGAAGCCTCTAGGGTTTTTAGGGGATATTTTTTGATATTTTAATTGGTTTGATTACCTTTTTGAGTTTTCTGTAAGTTGTTGTGTATTTAATGGATTCTATTCTACCATACCAGTACTCCCTTCCTTTTTAGCTTGAATGTTAGTTTTATTTTTTGAGAATTTAAAGAGGTGTACACGACCTGTATTGGGTCTGCACGCATACATACACACCCTACCTTTAGACAACCCGCGTACATACGTATGCTGTTGAAGTGTCGATAGCATGCATGTGTCAAGAAAGTCCTTTTGCAAGAAGAGGAAGTCAGCCTCTTCCCTGATTGAAGTCATACTTCTCAGGGGTTTTCTTGATATAGTATTGGTCTCTATTGTTATAGTCTTTAGCCTAGGTTTGACGTCAATTTTCTTATCTTCTTAAAGATTTCTTGTGTTTCCTATCTTTTTAAACTTATTTTTAGCTTGAAATTTTAAGAAAAATGAGTTGCATTTTGAAACGCGTATTCATCAATTTATTTTAGAATATTTTGTTACTTCTGCTTTGGATTGGAAGAAATTATATTAAAAAAAGCTTAGTTTGTTAGGTCTCTTTCTTTCATGGCATTTTCTTTGCATTGTTATTTGGAAAAAGAAAAAGAATTAGCATAGATTTGTGTTTTCTTCTCATCTTGAAAGCATTTCAAAAGAAAAATAAGAAACATAATCCTTCTTTTCTAGTGTTATTATAAGTTTCATTTTTTGCTAGTGTCTTAACAACATCAGTTTTTACTACCACACCTTTTGAGTTAATCAAGCCACTAAAAACAAACTCTAATTTAAAATTAATTAGACTTAATGTTTGTAGGGTCAATCAACTAGTCTAGGCTAGAGCCTTGAATTAGGTTGGAGAGGAAACTCTTCAAGGCTTAAAAACAAACATTGGAGTCAAAGCTAGGGAGTGTAAAAGTACATTAAACATGAAACTTATCCGGGTCCCCCCTCTAACAAAAGTGATAAACATGAGGTCAGGTGAGGAAAGGTAGTGGAGATAACCCCTCCAAAGCCGAACCAAGTGTAGTGGGGAATGCATATTGAGGACTTGTCATGGGATATTGTTGGTTGCATTTGCCTACAGAGCTTCGTGGACCCCTAATCCATTCGATATCCTCATTTTTCTTCTTGACCACTTTCTTTCAATACACTTGGTAGCTTTTGGGCTTGTTACCTTGCTCATTGCGGTCCACTCGACTGTCGACTGTACCAACCCGGTGACTATTCGCGAGTTGGAAACTTAGTTTCATTTATTTTAGGGACTTACATAGGTGATTGCGGGGGTATACTGTGATACCTAGGGTAGACGTCAGGCCACGCTTTTCAAAGTATATCCAGAGGGTTCTTTTGTGTTCTAGTTTCATTTTCACCGGTAAATTTCTCTAGTGTTGGCTAGCATAATTGTTCTTCCTACTAGATAGTTGTTTGCTTGATTTTCCTTTAGGAATTTTTAGTGTGTGCTCTGTGCTCCCTATTTTTCCATAGTGAGTTAGTCAGTCATTGCTTTGGGTCTCTGACCTAGGGTGGTAGACTGTCCACTCCACTAGTAGTGAGGACTTTTCGGTCTTTCTCTTAGAAACTTGGAGCCGCCTCTTTATAGGCATATTTTTTATACCACTAGTTCCCCAGAGTCAGTGTGTAAGACTTTTATGGACTTGAATGATCCCGCAAGGGGAGAACCTATGCATAAGATATTCATGGCTAAAGTTCCCAAGAATACCAACTAAGGAACCCCTTTGCAAGGGGATTCTTGTGCTTTTCCTTTCTTTGGAAACATTGGTGTCCCTTTTATGGCCACTTTGTACATTCCAGGGTTGAATGTGGGATTACCATTTTGGTTGGGTACCATTCTAAATGTCCCAAATGCTCTTGACTCTTCCCAGTTAAGTGCTTTATGTCATGGGCACCATGTTGATGTTCCTTTGTCAGAAAATTCTTCTCCTCCTCCTTCTCCCACCTTTGGTGAAAGTACAGTTACTAGTAACCGGAAGTCTAAACAAAATAGAAAGAGGAAGAATAGGAAGAAGAAATCACCAACCTCTGCGAGTCCCGTTGGAGATAGGTCGACAACCTCTACAAGTCATGTTGAATACCAACACCCAACCTCTACAAATAATGTTGGGGGCATGGGCCTTGTCAATGCGAGTCATATGAGTGATATATCACCAACCTCTGCGAGTCATGTTGGAGATAGGTCATCGACCTCTACAAGTCATGTTGAAGACCAACACCTAGCCTCTGCAAGTTATGCTAGGGGCAAGCACCCAGCCTCTGCAAGTCATGTTGGGAGAAAAATTCCAGTCATTGCTAGTCATACTGGCAATAGGTCTGTAGCCTCTGCAAGTCATGTTGGGAGAAAAAAATCTAGTCATTGCTAGTCATACCGGCAATAGGTCTATAGCCTCTACAAGTCATGTTGGAGATGTGTAACCAACCATTGCTAGTCATGTTGGGGGCATTGATTCTATTGAGAAACCTAGAAGGATATGACATAAGCCTAAGTTCCATTGTAATCTTTGCAAGGGACATCACCTTACTTATTTTTGCCTAGTCATTCCAGAGGTACAAAGATTGTGGTCTCTGTCTACAAGCTCTTATGATTCTGAGTCTTCTGAGGTTTCCTCACAGCCTATTCATCCATTGGTTGAGAAAGTTGTCATGTCGATGTAGTCATTAGCTGATCCCACTCCTATTTTGGAGGGTGAGGTGCCTTTAGACCATGTAGTCTAGTAGCCTATTCAACCATTGGTTGAAAAAGTGGTCACGTCGATACAGTCTTCGACTGATCCCACTCTTCTCTTGGAGAGTGTCGAGTCTACCTAAGTGGTCATGCCATTGCAATCTTTGGTTGATCCCACTCTTCTCTTGGAGAGTTATGTGTCTACCAACTATGTTTTTAGCATTTCCAGTTCAGTACATTCAAAACAAGGGGGTATTTTTCTCGCTTTGAGCACACCCCCTCCAAGCCCTAGGATGGTTTCCTTTGATTGGAATGACCTTGTTGAGCCTCATGTTCCTTCTTATGCACCCTTTCAAATAAGGGTTGAAGTTAATTCAACAAACATTTATTGATGTATTGTGGATGAAGGAGCCTCTGCAAGTATTTTATCCTCCTTGGTTTGGAAAGTCTTGGGATCTTCCAAGCTTGTGTCTACTTCACATGAGCTATTGGATTTTGACAGATGTCCTAGTGAATATTTGGGGGTTCTTCCTCAGATCCCTATCTCATTAGGTGGGAATATTTTCCTTGTTGATTTATAGTGGTGCAAGGCCCGTTAGATTTCAATATGCTTCTCGGGTGTGATTATGTATATGCTATGAACGTTGTGGTGTCTACACTCTTTTAGGTGATGCATTTCCCTTATAATGGAAGAATTGTCACTATTGACCAGCTGGCATATGATAATCACCATCCTAATTCGACTTTATTTCAGACTACCCCTTAACATGTTCCTAGTGTTCATGTAGACTCTACCCCGCCACGGGTTAATTATGTGGCATATTATCCTCGATGTTCAATTTGTTCTACGAAGGAACCTGTGCAATCATGTTTTTCTTCTCAAGACTTGGTCTCAACAATTGATCCATTGGTTTATCCAATGGGGCCATGGGATCCCTTACTTCCCCCTCTTGTTCCAAGTGATCTTGAGTCTAATCTCATTGTTTGTAGATCCTTAATCCCTCATGCTTGTGATTCTTCTCTGATAGACTCTTCAACTCCTCGCCAGAGCCTCCATCGTCATATGGAATATGGTTAGTTTTCTTCACCCTTTGGGACTTTCGATCCTCATTTGCGTGATATATTAGATTTTGAATTTCCTTCAGATGAGCATATACTTGAAGCCATGACTACGGTTTCTATACCATGGGAGGACTTACACTGTGGTTTGTGTTTTCTTCCCTTTTGGGAGACTTTCCAAGTTGACTATCGAAGAGACTCTTGGTCTGAGCCTAGCAGTGGGCTCTAATTAAACCAGTTTCATACATGAGTTGTAGCCCCCTAGAGTCTTCTTTAATCCCTTTTCAGACTCTTTAAACATGAAAATATTGTCGAGCGATCTTGTTTCCCTTCATGCTCACAAAACTAAAAATTGAAGGCATGTCTGCCCTGCGGTAGTTTACCCCTTTTTCAGTCCGGATGGTCAATTGTATGAACAAAGATATACTCTAGGAACTTCAGTTTGCTAGAAGAGTATTCTTAGGTATAAGTTTAAACATTTTTCAGGCCTGAGGGACTAATTTTATGAAAAGGGAACCCCAACGAAGTCCATAATTAAGATCTTTTCAGACTCCCTAAAATTGAAAATATTGTCAAGTGACCTTGTTCCTTCACACTCGTTAAACTAGTCCAGAAGAACATCCCCATATAGAGTCCATAGTTAAGCTCTTTTCAGACTCCTTAAAATTGAAAAGATCGTCAAGTGACCTTGTCCTTTCACACTCGTTAATTGGTTCAGAAAAACATCTACTGGTATGAGTTTACCCCTTTTTCTGGCCTGTAGATTAAGGAGGAAAAAGTTACGCTTTAGGAGATTCATCTCATTGGGAGAGTTCTCCTAAGTAGATTTTATATTTTTTTGGGCTGAGGAGACTAAATCTAGAAAAAGGTTGCGAGTCCATAGTTAATCTCTTTTCAGACTCCTTAAAATTTAAAAGATTGTCGAGTGATCTTGTATTTGTCAGACTCGTTAAAATGGTTTTGAATAGACATATTTTTGGTGCTAGTTTACCCCTTTTTTGAACCGACTAGACTACCTTCGAAAAGGGTACCCTAGTGGAGTCTTCTTTTGATCTTTTTCAGACTCTCTAAAAATGAAAAACCACAGAGATTACCTTCTCTAGGCTCATTAAAATTACATTGAAGGGTGTTATCATTGTGTCCTATTAATCTCATTTGCATCCCTACATCTTTGGCCTAATGTTGACTCCATGTTGCTCTCAATTGAACCTTTGAAGCATGCCTTATACACAAGACTTGTAGCACTTTGCCTTTGTGTCTTGACACCTTGACCCATGGAGGAATTTTCCTGAGTGTCCTTTCCCTGCACATGTCTCCTTGATACGAGAATTAGGGTGTTCCTTGCGCTTGTAAATAGTATTATTTTCGACACTCGTTCCTCTTTTGTAATGTAGCATTCTTTTATTCTTTTTCAAGTTTTCCAAAATTATTGAAAAAGACAAAAAAATCAAATATACCCCAAAAGGAGGATGGGAAAAGTATTTTATTTTTATGGAAACACAATGAGTTTCCCTTGGAAAAAGCACATCCTTCCATTTGTTTGTCAAGATTTGGGATTTAATATGATTTTAGGAAGTTGTTCTCACTACTTAAAGTTGTGTCCTCCTCCATTTGGTTATTCTTCCAAACACATGGAGAGTTTGCATTGCCTCTTGCATCGTGAACTTATGTCAATGCCATGTTGCATCTGTCATGCTATTGTCCAAGGGAATTTTTACCCAACTTGAGTTAACCTCTCTACAATTTTTCTCTTTCCCTAATGCCCAACCATCCTGAAAGTCTAATCATGTCTTTGTTCGAAGTCACTAAAGTTATCTGCCTGATCATCGAGATCCTCTTGTCTATTCCCTGACGAACCATCGAAGACCTATGGGTAGTGAATTCATACACTCACATTACACTCCTACCCGAGTTTTAAAGATCTTGAAGTTGTTTCTCGAGCTCTGAAGACCTCATCTCCAGCCATCGGGCACCATTGGCTTCTTGAAGATGGATATTATACATGTATATATTTGATTTTGAGATGTAGATCTACTATGTATTTCTTGTGGATACACTTTATATAGTTATATGACATGGATCTATAGTGTATTTGATTGAAATCCATGATTTATTTCATCTCAAGCATGGGTATGCTTGCCTCGATGAGACAATTATTATTTTTTGCAGATGGCACCTCCTGAACTCTGGTCCCAGGCTCACTCGCTTCATACGTTGGTGAATATTTATAATGTATTTAGTCCATTAGATGATATTACGACCTCACACATTAGGGGGCATATTTTATAACATTAAATTTCACCATACATGCATACTTGGCATAAGGCCCTATTACTTGCTATTTTTGCCAAGCCATCATTGAGCAACTCTTCTTAAAAACCATATTTTTAAAGTTGTACGCACACTGCACCACTATTTCTTGCATACACACACTTGTTTCACCACTACATCTCACATATGTATGCTAGCTGCACCATTAGAGCCCGTGTATACCCACAAATGTTGCAAAAATTAAAAGAATTCATTGAGATTACGGGCTATTGAGTAGTTTTCCAACTGTCCCACTGTCTATAGCCTGTCACCCAACCAAATAACCATCATTTTTTCATATAAAAGGAGGTTTTGGGGTCTCATTCCAAAATAGAAGCATAAGAACAATGAAACTCTACCCATTTCACTTTCTCCCCTTGCCCCAAGAATTTGCAGCCACATTGTGAGTTTAGAGCCAGAATTCCCTATTCTTTCCTTTTTCCTCCATTGTAAGCCTAATCCATTCCCTAGAGAGAGATGAAGAGGAGAAATATATGTGGAAGTGTAGTTGGAGCTTGGTGAAGAGGATCCTAGACTAGGTTCGAGGAGTAGTCGTCGATCTCATTGTAAGTAACTTTGAGAGATTAATAAAAAGGAATACTTTTTCTATCTCGAATATGATGTGTTAAATCTTTATGTTTGATTTATATTTGACTATGACATCTAACCCATTAATTCATATATGATATGTATGTTCTTAGGTCTTTGTTTGTCTGTTTATGAATGGATGTTGGCCTTGGGAGGAGACTTGTAGTCGAGGAACAAACGAACACAAAAGGATAGACACCAGACGCAGAGTTTAAGATAGAGTTACCATATCTTTTTACCTTGTTTTTTATGCATGAATGTGGGGTGTATTTGGGGTAGCTAATAAAGAGTAGGGGACTTTAGATGGTTAACTCTGCCTACATGTTGAACCCTAGTGTAGTCCATAGGGGGGTTTTCCCTCTATAGAAATGGGTTGTGGATAATATTGAGGAAATCCTGCACTCGACATATGAGAGGAAGACGAGAGGTCAAAGACAGGAAGTAGAAGGAAACACTCCTATCCATATATCTGTCAGTGTGGAACCCACAAAACCACGTGTGACTAATACACCAAAAAGAACACCATCGTTTAGACAATCGAATTTCGGGAGAAGGAAGACAACAAGATGTACATATACACAAGGAACAACAATTGGGGGAGTCAGTTCAGTAGTATTCAAGTATCTACACTGCGTGAAGGTAGTATTTCAACATTGAAGATGGCAGGACATGACCCAAGCATCAGGTTACCAGAATTCAAAGGAGAAGCATCGGAGGACCTGGAGAAGAACCTATTTATCTGTGAAAATATTTGGGAAGCAAAATAGATCACAGATCATGACACTAAACTTGCACAGTTAGATATCACATTAAGAGATCGTGCACTGAATTGGTATATGAGTTTAGCTACAAATAGTCTATGAGGGACAACTAGAATGATTAAAGATATCAAGAATTTGTTGATAAATGAGTTCAAGAAGCTAAGTTCAAAGGACCAATACATGAACGAGATGATATAGATCAGACTGAAAACAGGAGAATCCGTTTGGGATATTGAACAAAGATTCAAGAGACTAAATGAAAAGATAAAATATGTCATGAAAGATAAGCAACATAGTCACTTATTTGTCAATTCACTGTTACCACACTTGAAATATCCACTGTGACAACATAAGTTTTAGATGCAGGAAGAGGCTTTGCAGACAACCCTACAATTGGGAGAGAACCAATATTAGAAGACATATCCAACCATCAAGGATTTGAAGGAGGATATGAAGAATTTAACATTCCATCTAAACCAGAACAAGAGAAAGGACAAAATAAAACATGTTTGGTGTACCACATGTAGGAAAGAATGACACCATAAGAATGAATGTCCAACATTCACGTAGTACATGGTAGCAGGAATTCCAAACCTATTCCAAAAAGGAGGAATATGGTGTGAGATCTATAAAAAATAGGGTCACGATCCATATCACTTCCCAATGATGCATAAGTACCAGACAGTGCAAAAGATATTGTATTGCAACTTTTGCAAGTCAGTAGGTCATGATGAAAAATAATGTAGAACCATGGAGTTGATAAGGGAAAGAACATCAAATGCATATAGGGTATAGGAAGAATTGATGACTGGGAAAGCCACACCCCATTTTAACTAAGTACCAACCCCGTACAACACTACACAGCTGCAGTATAGTACCATGCAACCACACTATAATATCTCACAATATAACCATGCACCTCAGTATAATGCGCTGGGAGGGGATTGATATGGATACAAAGGTAGAGGAAGAGAAAGATGAGGCTTTGGAAGAGGTAGAGGACCATTGGTATGTCATAATTGTCAACAACCATGACACTAAGCAAGATAATTTATACTTCCACTAGAAACCTGTATGTATTGTCATGCATCGGATCATGACATGGAAGAATGCCCTATGCGATTAGGGAAGATCTAGGAAAAGAGGAATCAAAAAAATCAGAATGTTTAGTGGATTTCAGCAAAAGCGAGGGATGAAAGAAGAAACATCAGCATAGTTACACGCGAAGGAGCTAAAACAAGAAATGATGTAATACGACAAGAGCCAACACAACACTAATGGGTGAAGAAGAATGACAAACCAAGGAATTAGTTTGAGGCATAGAATGATAAGGAGATATTCAAGAAAGCTAGACAAGACTTCCTAAGGCTAGACATTGCATCAACATCAATAACACAAAATAGCAAGGAAGTACTAGAGTACGAGATGCCTCCATCGTTGGATCACACCAAAGAAACACAACCCTTGGGACAAGTAAGTACAATTAAAGGTTTTTTGCAATCATGTGTAAAACTACTCAATGATCCATCCTCTGTTAAAGTATTACAAAACATGATAGAAAGATGTAGCATAGAATCATAAGGAAAGTTATAACAGAAAACAATCAATCACCTACATACAAGGAGGAGAGCAAGTAAAGAGTTCAGGCTGAACACCAACATTGGAGATTTCAACATGGGAGATATTATACTAGATTTAGGATCTGAAGTCAATATATTACCCAAGAAGACATGGAAATGCATGGGAGAGACCACATTAGGATATTCACCAATTTAGCTGAAACTAGAAAATCAACACAGAGTTCTACCAATTGGAAGACTAAAAAGAGTAACAGTAAACCTAGATGGAGTGCGGACTAAAGCCGATTTTGAAGTCATTGAGATGGTGGATGGCACAACACCTTATCCAAAATTTCTTGGCTTGGACTGGGAATTTGATAACTAGGCCATAATCAACTTAAATACATGGAAGATGACCTTTGAGTCAGGAGAATACAAATTCATTGCACCATTGGATCCATCAGAAGGGGAAATGTTTGTAGAGCCTACTTGCTTGGACCTCAAGGAAATTAATCAGTTGTACAAAAAGATTGCGTGAGATGAGGATTACGTAAATACAACTACAGATGGGATACTTAGTATGTGAAGTATCACCTCATGTACGTCAAACTCAGATATGGGCTTAGAAAATTGGCAACAAAGGTTAAAAGAGGTCTCCACAAGGAGATGCACAAGAATATACCATACAGTGATATATGTAAGTATGAAGATAAGGGAACCTCCCAACTTCCATGGGGTGAATGAACTATAAAAATTATTAACACAATACAAAGATGAAGTGTTAGAAAATTAGAGGCTCTTAGCCCTAGATATAGCACTCAAGGCAACACCCACGATATGGTGGGATGTGCACAAAGAAACAATCAAGGACTGGTACCAATATAAGTGGTTACTGTGCATTAGGTTTGGTGCAGAACAAGGAAGCAACCAATGGAATAAATATGATGGAAAGGGGTCACCAACATAACACTTGGAGAAGTGCAGAGCGCTGTGGAAAATGACACCACCGGAGGAATGGACTCACCATTTTGTACACACATTAGAGGGCATCCTAGAAAACTAGTATACATACCAAGAACTGCGTAGAGGAACTACAAGTTGGACAATATTATAACAAAACTTTACATTCACTTTCTCATTTGAGCATGAGAACCCCGACATAGATTCACCACATAAAAAAAATCGAGGGGTGATATTCATTAAGAAACCAGAAGTCGAACTCACTATAGAAGAACAACAACAAAATAGACAGACAATGAAAGAACTATTGTCAAGCTACCATGTGAAGGAAGAAGCACTAGATGAAGATGACCCGTGTGATATTCATATTGGGGAAGTTTAAGGTGAGAGAGAAGTGGAAGGTCCACCTATAGAATCAGAAGTGATTGTTTCCCTGATCAAGGTGAAGAAAGTCAACATCGAGACAGTTGAGAATCCCAAAATTGCCAGCATTGGAGATTACTGGGATGAGAAAACAGTGGAAAGTATAGCAGAGTTGTTGTGCAAATACAACGAACCGTTCCCAACAATGTTCATAGAAATGAAAGGCATAGAGGGGGATCTAGGTGAAATGAAAATACTACTTATCACTGAAGAAAGATCGATCAAACAATGACCATATAGACTAAACCTGATCTATAATAGAAAATTCAAAGCTGAGATCGATAGGATGTTGGAGGCCAGAATCATAGAACCCGTAGAAGAATAAGAATGAAGAAGCTCGATGATAGTTCAAGAGAAGAAACAAGGGGGATAAGAATATGCGCCGACTTGAGGAAGTTGAACGATGCATGTCTACATGACCCATTCCTGACCCCATTCACATATGAAGTCCTGGAGAATGTAGGAGGACAATAATCTTATTCATTCACCAACGGGTTCTCAGGATACCATCAAATCAATATAGCACCAAAAGACCGATACAATACCACTTTTTCCATAGAATGGGGATCCTACCAGTATAGTCATGATGTTTGAATTGAAGAATGCACCAACAATATTTTCCAGAGTAGTCATAGCTATATTTAAAGAACATATCCACCAGTTTCTAGAGGTATATATAGATAATTGGATAGTCTATAGTCTGTTGAAAGACCATGTAGTGGTCTTGTGGCTGATGTTAGAAAGATGCAGGTTAACTATCAAGAAGTGCATATTCAGAACACCTTTTGAGATACTATTGGGCCATATAGTATGCAAGCAAGGTTTTCTAGTAGATCCCACCAATATTGCAGTAATTGTTAACCTACCACCACCAAAAACAATCCGTTAATTGAGAGCGACATTGGGACACAAAGGATACTTTAGGAAATTTATAAAAGGGTACGCACAGATCACTGTGCCAATGGAGAAATTTATAAGGAAAGACACAAAGTTCTAGTGGAATGAGGGTTGTCAACACAGTCTGGATACTCTGAAAGAGAAGATGGTAATCGCACCAATACTAGTATTCCCGGATTGGGAAAAGACATTCCACATACATGTAGATGCATCTGCCATAACACTTGGAGCTATTCTGCCACAGCCGGGAGTAGGAGAATTGGACCATCCTATAACATTTGCTAGCAGAAAAGTCTTAGAATCAGAGTAGAACTACAACACTACAGAAAGGGAAAGCCTAACTATGGTCTACGTGCTCCAAAAATTTAGAAATTATTTATTGGGGAAACATTTCAAGATGTTCACAAACCATTCAACACTTAAATACCTCGTCAACAAGACAATGTTGGGGGGAATAATTTATAGATGGTTATTGTTGTTTCAAGAATTTCATTTTGAAGTGATAGTCAAAATAGGAAAGTTGAACGCAGGACGTGATCATCTATTAAGGATTACTAACAGAGAAGAACCTATGAATCTAGAGGACAACTTTCTTGATGCACGGTTATTTTTAGTTCAGATAGTCAATGAATACTTCACAGACATCATCCAGTACTTGAATACAAGGACTGCACCACAGGAATACAACACCGTGCAAAAGAAAAATATGGTAGTCAAGGTTGCATATTACCAGCTAATTGCAGGACACTTATACAAAATGGGTGTAGATAGCATCTTGAGAATATGTGTTCTAGAACATGAAATACCAAGGATATTTTCAGAAGCCCATGAGGGAATAGTAGGAGGATATTATGCAGGAAACGATATCATGCAAAATGTATTTTTTGTAGGATTATGGTGGTCGAATATTCACAAAGACTCAAAGGACTACTACCATAAATGTGATGTATGCTAGAGGGTTGGTAAACCAAATAGAAGAGACAAGATGCCCTTGTAACCACAAGTAACTTTGCAGGTATTTTACAAATGGGCAATATAATTTCTTGGACCAATTAACCCACCAACAAAAAGGTCAGGATTGAGGTACATTATTTCTACGAAGGAATACCTGACAAGATGGGCAGAAGAAGCATTAGTAAAAGATTGCAACACAGAGACAACAAAACACTTCCTATTTGAGCAAGAAATCACTAGATTTGGTTTCCCAAGGATATTGATGAGTGATGAGGACACTCATTTCATTAAAAGTACTATTAAGGCTATGAATGAGGAATTTGAAGTTCATCATCAAAAGAGTACACCATATCATCCTCAAGCAAATGGAGTAGTGGAAGCCTTTAACAAAATCCTTGAAAATGCACTAACAAAGATCTACAACATAAATAGGGATGATTGGGACTTGAATATACCAGTGGTATTGTGAGAATACATGACCACATGCAAGAAATTGACAAGACAAATGCCATTCAAATTGGTGTATGGACAAGAGGTTGTCGTGCCATTAGAATTTTTGGTGCCTAGTCTGTGCGTAGCATCAATTACAAACATGAAAGAACGAGGCACAATACAAGAAAGGATAAATCAACTGAGGATCATGGAGGAAGATAGGATTCTAGTATGGTTCCACCATGAAGTATAGAAAACAAGGGACAAATCTTGGCATGACAGACATATCAAGTGAAAGAATTTTAAGGAAGGAGACTTAGTCTAGGTGTATGACAACAAATCCCTTCAACACCTAGGAAAACTCAGAATGCATTGGTTAGGACCATACAAGGTAAAGACAATCACATATGGGGGAGATGTACAATTGAAGGATTTATGAGGAACAAAACTCATAGGGATAATAAATGGGAGCCAACTGGAGATGTACAGGGACAATCGACCTCCTGGAACTTATATATATAAAAGAAAAAACACAGAGGAGATATTGTGCCGAAAAGATGAACATTTAAAAAAGGAATAGGGCACCGAGAAGAGAATGAGCACACACACTCAGGAATTCCAATACGGCAGATAAAAAGGTCAACGATCACTACAAATCGAGAAACAACGTGAAAGAGGAAACATCGGGAAAGAAGGATACGCAAAATAACCGCCAACGGATGATGACTATCAAAATTAAAGGATAAAAAAAACTGACATGATGCTGCAACGACAAGGGAGTTCAATAGAAAGTACGTGGGAAGCATCATTTCAATTAAAAAACAAATGGGGTAACGTCTCGAAGAAGCTTCACATAATCCCTATATAAGTTGGTACACGATACTGGGAAGTTTATTGTGCAATTGAGAAAAGGATAAGCCATAGAATATACAAAGTCAAGAGCGAAGATTGCATAGGTTAGAGAGGCCACTATGTTCAATGGACAATAACCTGAACACCATGTCACCACCCAAATAGGGAGAACTGAACAATAATGGACGATGACCCCGAAGCAATTCCAGATCCTCATCGTAAGCACAGGGAAGAAAACACAAACCACTTCAGCCTCCAGAAGTTGTTAATGTGGAAGAAATATCGTCACCGGATATGACACTAGGAATCCCCACACCTATTGTGGAGGAAACCCAACAAACAACACCGGTGGGCATGGACATGGATGTACCAAGAGGGGGACAGGGACAACAGGCTGAGGATGTAGATAATCATTCACACTCTGGAAACCTTGAAGAAGGCTCGAGAGTTAATGGGATGTTCCCGAACTAGGAGGAAAAAACCGGGCCAAAAGGGTCACACACAACCACACCAGAATAGCCTCAAGAGGGAACAATGGAATATTTCACTGACCGACTAGATGAGTATGTAGAAGAGTGAACAATGGAGGCTATCACGTTGATTCATCCACCACAACAGAAGGTGAAACAAGTGGGACCATGGTCACTGTGCAGGTAAGCCATGTCAACCATTTTCTTACCGCACATTCCATAAGGGTTACATATAGAAGGAAATATGTTAGGACATGTGTATAAATTGAGGTACTCAGTCCATGATGTGACAAACACGGAGAATTTCCCAGAGTTCGCCAAGAAATTTTACCTACAAAATGTGGGTATAGGACCCTTTGGCGAACCAATTAACCAACTAGTCTAGTGGGCAACCGAACTGGTAAAAAATGGGATTCTAGGCCTGTTGGACATCCCTCACTTTGGGTGGGGCCAATATGAAAAAAAATACATCAATAAGCTGGTGGCAGTCACCCATGGCGGATACCTGTGGATGGAACAAATCGTCTCAATAGACATAGAGCTTATTGCATAAATCATAGGACAACCATCACGAGGGGAGGACCACACATGGTTCCTTGAGGACAAAAAAAAGGAGAAGGCACTGGACAAGGAAATGAAGAATAAATATGGTACCGAAAGGGGGTCATGCATAATCATTATCAAGTGTATTAGTGACGCCATGACAAGAATGGCCACAAAAATTATGGAATGCAAATTACTCAGGAAATTTCGTAAGGAGGAAGTCTCGATCAGGGTTGTTGCAACTACAACACAATGTGCGGAGGGAACCACACTCAGATGGGCCCCTTATTTGTTCAATCTGTTCCTGGATGATTGTAAGGACACACAGGATCTGGGGACAAAATTTCACTATTCATGGCTACTCATCTTTATAGCCTTGATCATATGGAAGGAGCCAAAGTATTCATTTTTTTCCACTAGACCCAATCCTTGCCATGCAATGCGATACCTATCGCTGGGATTTGCGTTGAACCCTAAGAAAAAAAAGTTGAATGCAACCATATTTGAAGGATATCATAAAGACATACAGGAGAGCATCACCAACACTTGGAGGGTGACACTAGAAGCAATCACACAGTATCAGGGCATAGCCAACTTCAAAGAAACTAGACATGAAATGTGGGTACAGACACGGAAGGATCTCAACAATCAATGGCTACAACTATGCTACTGCATCAAGGAGGTGGACATAGAGATGGCCATAAAGGATTGGGTTGATGACTGAAGGATTTAAATCCTCAATAGAGAAATACCCACATAAATGGAGGAGGAGGAGGTAGGACAGGGACAAACACCTGCCAAAGAGATAACAGTGCCCAAGAAGCCTAGGACATGTTAGAACAAGGCACAATAAAAAAAAGGGGGGCGTCCAAGAAAGGAACCTAGGTGGGGAAGAATAAAAACAGACAGGCGCCACTGGTATAGGAGAAATAGTCTAAGATAACAAAGGGAACCACATCAAGTGCTACTTAGCAGGAGCAAGGCCATACTAAGAGGCTAGTCATCTAAACAGGGGGTGTGTGCAAGAAGGTGAAGGCACACAAAATGCCCCCATAATACATAATCATCGAGGACGATGTAAACATGGTGGCCCAAATGGTCCAAGATCACACAGTCAATGATTTAAACAATGCTCAGTGCCAAAGGGAAAGGATTGAGGAAGAGTTGGCATACATGTGGCATCTCCTCCAACAGCTTAAAGAAGCACAGGCAGTCAAAAACAACGTAGGAATAGTCCCATCAACATCACAGATAGGAGGTGAGGTTGGATCAAGCAATAAGGATAGGATCTATATGACAACACAGTCGAGCTCGACATTTCACGTCACTCCCAACATGTTGTGCATGGATGAAATCATGGGACAGAAACCCCTGAAGTATTTGGCCCAAATACAGTTGGTATTGATGCAGATACCAACAAAGGCCTTGTATAAAATATAAGTTAGTGTCGCACAAGAGATACATTCATGCACACACACAGATGCAATAGAATTGCAACAGATAAGGGACAATCGAGATGATTTGGAATTGGTATTCAAGCAGGCTAATATCGATACCAAAGATGAGAAAGACTGCGCGGATAAGCTAGAGCAGGAATTGGATATAGCCTATGAGAAAATCCCAAAGAACGCATAGACGACCAAAATCAGAGTGACACAAAATATTGATGAGATTGTGCATATTTAATCAATATAGATAGAAGATCGAGCACCTCTAGGAGAAAATCATACCTACCACTCCACCATAGGTGAAGGAGCAGAGGAAGCAAGAGGCAACAATGCAGATAAAGGATATAGAGGGACAAGTTCATGTTGCAACCAACTTTTTTGAGAAGGAAACATAACTTTGGATGGAGCTATAAGAGGATCAACAGGTGTAGCAGTGGGACCAGGAAGAAGAAAGGATAAGCACAATTATCTAGGACCTCAAGTAGAGGAAGAAGACAATGATGATCATGGATCACGTCAAAGGAGCGTAGGATATGAAGAAATTGCATGAATAAATCATAGTTGCAAAGACATAGAAAAAGGAGTGTTAGGCTCAAATGGAACCGCTCCATGAGAGGGCAACAAAGGTCATTGCACAGGAGGAAGAAAAAAAGAAAAACATGGCACAAAATCAGGCAGAGTGCGTAGGGATGGTTAGCAATGATATTGCAGTGCAGGTATTGGACACACTCAAGGAGAAGACCACGCAGGCCCAAATGCAAGCAACAACTCTCATAGAGAAGTTCCAGGCATTCGCAAAAGAGATCGATGAATCGCACTAGGTTTAGGTGGCTCAAGATGAGCCACATGTTAGTGTTGGGGGCCTATTGGATGCATGGTGAATTAGAAAGAAAGGATGTTTTTTGAAGAGAAGCATGTAAGAGGAAAGAGACAACTGGAAGGAAAATCACCATGCGAGCATGCATGGAAGACCTAACAACGCTATGGTTAGGGTTTTTGTAATACATTGTAATGGTTGGTGAGACAAAGATATAAATAAGTAGTACTTGAGAGAGAGAGGGGAGAGGTGATATATACATAGATATAGATATCTATATGGGGGGAGAGGCATAAAAGACACAAAGAGGAATAAAGAGGAAGGGAATTGTAAGTACTATATAAGTCATTAAGCTGGCGAGATAGAGAAGGCATGAGCGACTCGATCTCAAGGGTTAGATCACAGGTTGAGGATCCTATTGCGATCTATTCAGCCTCGCAGGGATCAGGGAGCCTATGGGAGGGAAGAAGAACTAAGATTATAACCACGCGCAGCATGGATATTTCTATACTATAATAAAATCCTGAAAGCCATATCTTTGTGGATGTAGCCCAGGATGGGGTGAACAAAGGTAACAATGTGTTATGCAATTGAATGAATGTATCTTTGTGTCTGATTAGTTGATGAATGTTGAATGAATGAGTAGTTAAGTAAATATGGTATTTTGCATGCATGCATAGAATGAATATTATAACTAGATGTTAAATGGATTGAATAAAGGTTACAGTGTACAAACACAAATCTCACTCAATCCCAAATTGAAAACAAATGAGTATTTCATCCACTCATAGAGCTATCTCGCGTGAGACTGCATAGTGCACTCCATGTACTACGTTTCCTTCTGGGTTACCAGAAGGGCTAATAGTATTTAAGGGATTTTGTTGGGAAGCTTCTTAGTTATGAACTGGGGTCAATCTGTAATGGTCAATAAGAATCATAATCAAAATCCCTCAAGACCAATAAGAGTAGATAGATAAAGGGAAAGAAACTAATACTCTCACTGGTTTTTCCTCCCCAAACCCTCAAATTGATTAGTTACATTAAGCATTGGAAATTCATCATCCTCGTTGAAAGTGGTAGCACTAATAATTTCATTCATCACCACATTTCCCAATAATTGAAATGCTATATCCTTGTTGTCAATAATTTCCACATCATGATTTCCAATGGCGGTTCCATGAAATGTGGAGGGTGTTTTGAAAATGTGTGCCTACAAATTGGTCTGTATAACCTAAAATATCACATGTTTTCTATTGACATGGGTGGTTGTGAAATTGTTCTTCATGTTGAATGGTTACGCACTCTTGGACCCATAAACGCGGAGTCTAGGGATTTAACCATTCAATTCGAACAAGAATGACAATAATAGAAATTCCAAGTCATTACATCAGGTTCTTCGGAGATCATCAATTCCAAATGCATGGAAAAGTTAGTCAAAAAATATCCTTCTCGCATCATTTCCAAACTCCATTCCATTCAAGTAGTTGAGAAACCCTAGGTACACCCTGACCTTCAAGATATCATTTCATGCCATCACACTATTTTCCAAACCCCCCAGGGCCTTCCCCCCTCCCATGGTGACCATGATCATTCCATTCCTTTAATATAGGGTAGTATTCCTCCCAATTTTCGCCCTTATCATCATCCCTTTGATCAAAGAAAGGAAATTGAGAAAATTTTCCACGAATTTTTAAAAGCAAGTGTTATCTGTCATAGTACCGTCCCCTGTTCTTTCCCTCTGGTCATGGTCCTCAAGAAGGAAGGCACCTAACGCATTTGTCCTAATTTTCATGCCCTAAAAGAAATTACCATCAAAGACAAATTCCCCATTCCCATCATAGAGGACCTTCTGTATGAACTCAATGGGGCTCAATACTTTACCAAACTCGACCTTATTTTTGTCTACCAACATATACGTATGAAAGAGGAATACATCCCCAAGGCGACATTTCGTACTCATGAGGGCCACTATGAGTTCTTGGTCATTCCCTTGGGTATTTGTATTTCCCCCTATACTTTTCAAAGTCTCATGAATCATGTCTTTTGTCTTTTCCTTTTTCACTTTTTGTTAGTTTTATTTGATGATATTCTCATCTATAGTAAAATGTGGCCATCCCATGTCACCCATGTAGATTAGGTTCTCCATCTCCTCTCCAAGCACAAAATTTTCCTCAAATAGTCTAAATGTTCTTTTGGTATCTATGAAGTTGAGTACTTGGTTCATATTGTTGGAAATGATGGTGTAAGGGTGGATCCTAAGAAAATTGAAGCCATGCAGAATTGGCGTTTCCCTAAAACTCTTAAAAGTCTATACGGTTTTCTGGGTTTAATAGGATATTATTGCAAATTTGTTCAAAATTATGGAAACATTGTGGCACCCCTAACAAATCTCCTTAAAAATAATGCTTTTAGTTGGACTCCAACAAATGACCAATCCTTCCAAGCCTTGAAAGAATCTATGTGCACTACTCCTGTACTGGGACAACATTAAATCCTAAATTGCTTCTTGGAACAACGAATTTCCTCCCTAGAACAACAAAAATGGGTGACCAAGATATTTGGAAATGATAATGAGATCATTTACAAAAAAGTAAAAGAAAATGTGGTGGATGATGCTCTTTCCAGGAAATATGAAGAATAAGGGTCCCTCTTTTCCCTATTGTTTATAGTATTCGATTGGCTTTAGGTTGTTCTCCATGAATGGTTGCAAGACCCAAAAATATCTAGCCTCATAAAAAAAACTACAATATGATCCATAAGCTTCTCCGGGGTACTCTTGACACAATGAAGAGTCTCACTATAAAGGTTACCTATATTTAAGGAAATAGTCTTCCCTTAAACCCACTGTGCTCTCTGATTTTCATGCATCTCCTACTACAAATCATTCATGTTTTACAAAAACTTATGAATGGGTCAAACATTCTTTCTTCTAGGATGGTATGAAATAGGATGACCACACCTTTGTGGCTGAGTGTGATATATGTAAGCAAAATAAGGGTGACACTGTCAAAACTCTTGTCACACTCCAACCTCTTCCGATTCCACCTACTATTTGGATGAATATTTTTGTGGATTTCACTGTGGTCTTACCTAAATAAGGAAATAAGTTAGTCATCATGGTGACTTTAGTGGATCATCTCTCCAAATATGCTCATTTATGTGTTCTTCAACACACGTTCAAAAAATCTATATTGGCTCAAATTTCTATCGATCATATCTTCAAAATCCATGGAATGCCTCATTCTAATGTTTTTTATCATGATCCAAATTTTACCAGTCATTTCTGGTAAGAATTATTCAATATTTAGAGAACCCAATTGCATCTCATCACAGGATATCATCCCTAGATGGATGGCCAAACGAAAGTGGTTAAGAAGTGTCTATAAACATATTTGAGGTGTTTTGCGTCCAACCGATAACATCAGTGGGTTCAGTGGTTACCCTTAGCTGAATGGTGTTACAACATTTCTTACCATACATCTACTTACATGAATCCCATTGAAGCAGTCTATCGATAATAGCCACCATCGGTTCTTCCATACATGTCAGGTGTCTCCAAGGTTCAAGAGGTTGAATGTAATCTTACAACCCATATAACCATTCTCTGTACTCTCAAAGAAAATTTGGTCATGGCTCATAACTGGATGAAGCAATAGGAAGATCAAGTCCATTCTGAATTTCAATCTATTGAAGGGGACCAGGTGTTTATCCATCTACAATCATACATGAATACTTCTCTCAAATATCAACAATGTCATAAATTTCCCCCAAATTTTATGGTCCTTATATTGTTCTCAAACATGTGGGGCCAATGGCTTATCAATTAGCTTTTCCTAGTTACTCCAAGCTACATCATGTTTTCCACGTCTCTTGCCTAAAGAAAGTGATTGGCACCAAGTGCTATGCTCAGACCAGTCTACCATAGTTGGACGAAGAAGGTTCAAATTGGTTGCATCCATAAGCCATATTGGATTGGCAAGAGTGTCTTATTTGTTAGCGCACCATTCGAGAAGTGTTAATTCAATGGTAGGATACTCCACTAGAAGATGCCACTTGGGAGACGACTACTATTCTATAGCAATTTCCTCATATTAATCCTTGAGGAAAATACTCTTTTTTAAGGGGGAGGGCATGTTAGGGACCTGATCTCCCTAACCCCTCACATATATATAATAATATATTTTCCATGTAATAAAGGTCTACATTAGTTAATAAGGCCTATTTAATAAATATGAAAATGTCAATGTAAGAA
>ML777913.1:252715-320600 GCA_009831015.1 Picea engelmannii
ACACAAGAGGAATAGGGTCCAAGTTGATGTTTAAAATGGGCTATGAAGGTAAAGGTTTGGGTAAGCATGCACAAGGCATTGTTGAGCCTATTGTTGTTGAAGAAAGACCCAAGTATTGTGGTCTTGGATATGAACGGAAAGATTCCAAAGTCAAGGAGACAAAGGAAAAGGTTTCGAGCATAAACTTTGTTTCAAGTTCACCTCCTGAGGAAGGTTTTAAAGGTGAAAGTTCGAGGACTTTTATTGAAAGTTCAATCCCTTCAGCATGCAAGGCTTGTGTTCAGGATGAATGCAAATGTGAGAGTTGTGACAGTGATGAGGATAAGAACACTGTTGATGGTTTGCATAGGAGAGCTTGTAACTCTTCAGATTCACCTCTTCAACGAGGCAATAAAGGTGAATTCTCCAGGTATAATTTCGTTTATCGTTCAGTTGCATTTGATTATGTTAAGCATAATAACTTTGCACGTAACAATGGAAGAAAGAATCCATGTACGTATTGTGGTTTGTATAACCATCATGTTTCAAAGTGTTGGAAAATATTGGCCGCTTTCAGGAAACTTTCTAAGCAAAGACAGCGTGAAAGGAGGATGCAAAAGGTTTGCACTCATTGTTAGAAGCAGGGTCATCTTGTTAACCAATGTTGGACGTTGCATCCAACTATTCGTCCACAGCCTCAGAAGCAGTTGGATAAGAAGATTGGCAAGAATGGAAGTGGAGAGTCCATCATCAATGTGAGTCCAGATGATTCGCAAGAGGATGATGTCCAGCAGAAAAAGTCACCGTTGAGTTGGCTTGGTAAGAAATGGTTGGATTTCTTGAGCAAGGAGGTTTGTGTTTTTCTGTTGAAAATGCACTTTTCAGTGTTATGTGTGCATTTATGGGAAGCATGATAAGTTGCAGCCATTTATATTTTGTATTCAACTCTTAAGTAACCATATGTTTTGAGGTTATACTTATGTTTGTACTGGAAGGAGAGTTGAAGAGTCCTATACATGCATTTGTTTTTATGTATGTGTAAGCAGTGAACCTGGTGATGGTTCATCATGAGTGATTCATGATTGTGACATGAAAGTATATCATGTTTGTCGACTTGTCATTTTGGGAAGGTTGATGTGTCAATAAGTCTTGACTGGTTGATGATTTTCTGACGACTATGTTGTGTCGATCGTGTTGTTCGACTTGTGTTTAGTCAATGGTGTTTATTGACTTGAAAGTTGATTTTGAAAATGCCATGTGCTTTGATAAAGTATGAGATGAAACAGTTTGTTTGAAGAACAAAAGATTTTGTTGGCATCATTTTCAATCTTGTATGATTTGTTTTCAAGATTGATGTTTTCTTGCCTTGTGACAAGATGTCGCAGGAAGTTTTGCAGCCATTGGAGAGCTGATTTTGTTGACGCCGAAGAGTTCGAAAGAGGGACTTGATTCTCAGTGGGAAGGTTGGCAGTCTTCCAAGCACAGAGAGAGCAACGGGTCAGCAGCAGCCAGAGAGTAGTGGTTGAAGGACATATCCAGTTGCAGTGCACGGCATGTCGAAGTATTCAGGTGATGTCGAAAAGATTTTGATATAACTTGAAAGATGATTATAAGCTTTTGTGGTCCAAAAGCCTTTCAGTGGGAAAGTGTGATCAAAATCTGGACCAGGGAGCAAAAATTTGCTCAATTTTCAAAGTGATCGGATTGAGATGAAAATAGTGCCATTGCGTCCGTCTCGTTTTCCTGATTCCGGCGGTATATTTATTTTCGCGAACGGAGTCTGTATGGAGGAGATATCACGATTTGACCGCCAAGTCAAACAGGTAAAAAAAAAAGGGTGCTGACTGGGCAGGCCGTACTGCTGATGTGGCAGAGGCCATACAGCTGACGTAGGTGATCGTATGATGATTTGGCAGCTAAGTTGGCAGTTTGATGATGTGGCGCATTGTTATTGGCTGGTGGTTGTCCAATCATGTGATGACACGTGTCGTAATGGAAGTAAATGAGAAGAGGGCACGTGGCCCAATGTTTGGGCGCCACGTGTCCCTCATTTGATTGGCTTATTTGCTTTGTAAAAATAGTGGAGGCCGCAGGGTTCAACCCCTGGACCTCCCAAACTTTAAAGTTTTCATAACACTATGCTAGCCAACGTACCCGCACTTATTCCTTGTTAACAATATGTAATTGCATATATTTAAATGTTGACATTTGTATAAAAGGAAAGGGGGGTCGGTCTGGGGCTAAGCCCCAACCCGTGGGCACATTGTAACATATATGACCGAGTTATCCGCCTAACTTTTGGTGCGTATTTACATTGTAATGTGGTTGCAATGTATTATAAATACATTGTATTATTATATGTGTAAACTATGTATTAAAAACGCGCACGGGAAAACATATATTCAACGTATTATATTGTGGGCGCAGAGTTTGTTAAAACCTTTGGTTATATGTGGTATGCCACATGCCCGTGGTCGAAGCGTGCGGTTTAATCCGTTGCATGGTTTTTAAACGGAACAACGATTTTTATGCCCAGCCTATGGTCGCGTGGGTTATATGACCAAGTGTTAGGCGGTTGGGGGCTGGAGGCGCCCTAACCGTCCTACGGTTTGCACCATTGGTGTGGTTGCACCCGGTGCTAGGTTATAACGCGAATTGGGAGCATGTTCCAGGTTCATGCACACAAAGGTGCATTCTGTAGAACCAGTTCCAGCAAAGCTTGAAGGAGGAAAATGGAGGAGGCCTAACTTATTCACCGTTTGGTCGATTGAGGTGCCGTAAAAGCCTAGCCAGGGGTTTTTGGACGTGCTGGATCCATTGGTGCCATTTTCATAGCCATTTGAAGACTCTTCATGTGATTTTTTCACCGTTTAAGTTTCAGGAAGTTCCAGGGAACTTTCGGCCCTCTTTGATGGAGGACATGGTTTGGTGAGCCTATATTTGTTTTCAGTGATTGAATAATCATTTTTGGCTAATTGATATGATTTGAACACATTGGGACAGGTTTCAGAGGATTTTGAGGACTTTTACAGGTGTTTTTTCCAAAGAGAAGCTCAGGGAAGCTTATGGCCACATGTAGAGGAGGTCATGCCGGATGAGCCATGATCCGTTTTCAGAGTTGTATTAGTCATTTTTGGGGTTTTTATGTGTTCTGATCTCAATGGTGCAGTATGTTTTTCCATTTGAGTTGAGCAGCATCTTGTAAAATAACTTTTGACTAATTAATCCCAGAGAGCCAAGTCCATTATGGAGGCTCAAGGAGATGTAGCCCGTAGGGGGGTGAACTTCTTTATCATCTTGTTCTTGTTGTGCGTTTGATGGTTTATTTACTGCAAGTATTGTTGTTGTGTATGTGTTTAAAGTACATATCTAACCATCTAAAGAAACATTTGCTCACACATAATCATTTATAAGAAGAAGCATAAAACTTAACACAAGTTTGTATTGCATAATTTATACACATGAAACAAGGTCCTGTAAAGTTTATTTTAATGAAGTAGGGGTGCTTGCATAGAATAACAAGTCAACCTTCTATTTTCAGATCATCCTCCTATTGAGCTACAACTCCAAATACAATACTTATTTTCATGTCTGCTTACATTGCTTGAACCCCTTTATATAGTGTTACCATCACCTAAGAACATTCTAGAGGAGGAATCTTCTAGAAGTAAAACTTTCTAAGAAGTCATCTTACATTTATTATATCTAATTACCCATTTATTATATCTAACTACCATAGTGGACATTATTTAATAATATAGTGGACCTAGTCCACCTTACATTGAATGACCTCCACTATTATCACTATGGGCCCTCTGGGCCCCCCCACTACCTCTCTAGCTACCTTACATAGCTAGAGAGGTAGTGGGGGGGGCCAGAGGGCCCATAGTGATAATAGTGGAGGTCATTCAATGTAAGGTGGACTAGGTCCACTATATTATTAAATAAGGCCCACTATGGTAGTTAGATATAATAAATAGGTAATTAGATATAATAAATGTAAGAGGACTTCTTAGAAGGTTTTACTTCTAGAAGATTCCTCCTTTAGAATGTTCTTAGGTGATGGTAACACTATATAAAGGGGTTCAAGCAATGTAAGTAGACATGAAAATAAGTATTTTATTTGGAGATGTAGCTCAATAGAAGGATGCCCCCTCGAAGAGGCAAGTGAACATGAGAGGATCCCTTCCATAATAGGATCCATTGTATGGTGTTGCCCTACCTCAAGGGTTTGGTAATAATAAAGTGTGGCTTCTTCTATCTTTGCTCTATGGATCTATTTTTTATTCAGTAATTGTGGTGATTATATTTGTAGATCTATTCAGGTTCTTAACAATTGGTATTAGAGCACTTTCCTTGGGTAGACATTGTGGGCAAATATTTTTATTTTTGCAGATTTTTTTTTTCGGAACAGAAAAAAGAGGGCCGCGATATTATCAAAGTTTTTGGTATATTTATGTGTAAAATTTTCAGTAAAGGGTGATATATCTGAGTTACTCTCAGAAAAACACCCAAGTTAAAAAAAAAAATCGTCCGAAACGGAGTCTGGAAGGTCAAGATATTGAGGTTTTAAAATCTACAAATTTTCAGGGTTTTTTTCTGCGGACGACGGCGCGATTTGTTTTTATTTATATAGCATTTGGAGGCCAAATTTGCCCAAATAAATTACATATCTGAGTTTCTCTCACAATTTCACCCAATTTAAAAAAAAATCAGCCGAAACAGAGTCCGGGAAGTGAAGTTATGAGCATTTTAACTTCAACAGTTTTTTAGGGTTTTTCTAGAAAAAGCCGCGATTTTCTGCCGAAACTTATTGGGTCTATTTTTTGGGTTTTTTCATGATGGCTGCAGGACCGAAGAGTTCATAGGATGCTCAGATGGATATTTCTTCTCAAAACCTGAAATAAATTCTTGAATCATTCAAAGCCCAATCGTTTCACACATTGGATGACAGATTGGATGCATTTGCACATGGCCTCACAGTCAGCCTCACATACGACCTCCATGATAATTTTCGTAGTATTCAATATTCATTGAATAACATGTAGGAGATATTTCTTATGGAGAGCCTCATGAATGAATATAATCATGAAATATATGCTTGGTATGATTTTGAAGCAGATTGTGATGATTGGTATATGGATAGTTGTCATTTCTGGGATGATAATCACTTTCATTTTTTATTTGATGACTCTACTCCACCTTCTGTAGAGAACATCAATGTCTCACATCAGGAGCTAGTTACCAACGTTTAGTCTACATATTCTACAATGGTATTATTCATTCCAGATTCTGCTACGACCCTTTTCCACTATGTGGATGGATCTTCTTATTTGGATCCACATGATAGGTGTCAATCTTTGGAGCATCATTTGGAGTTGGTTATTGGGTTCCAAAATCTTCCACAGGGAGTTCACATGAGCACTTGGACATGGAACCCAGGCTTACAATGGTGGTTGGACTACTTCATCATGGTGGATTTTCTTTCTTCATGGGACCTTGGTTCTTCAGTCTTCTTCAGTATTATGGTCCACAATTATCCATGGGACCCTGGTATATGGTTGTACATCAAGCGTTGACGACAACGCTTTCATAAGGGGGATGGAATGTAAGGTAGCTAGAGAGGTAGTGGGGGGGCCCAGAGGTCCCATAGTGATAATAGTGGAGGTCATTCAATGTAAGGTGGACTAGGTCCACTATATTATTAAATAAGGCCCACAATGGTAGTTAGATATGATAAATGGGTAATTGGATATAATAAATGTAAGAGGACTTCTTAGAAGGTTTTACTTCTAGAAGATTCCTCCTCTAGAATGTTCTTAGGTGATGGTAACACTATATAAAGGGGTTCAAGCAATGTAAGCAGACATGAAAATAAGTATTGTATTTGGAGCTGTAGCTCAATAGGAGGATGCCCCCTCGAAGAGGCAAGTGAACAGGAGAGGATCCCTTCCATAATAGGATCCATTGTATGGTGTTGCCCTACCTTAAGGGTTTGGTAATAATAAAGTGTAGTTTCTTCTATCTTTGCTCTATGGATCTATTTTGTATTCAGTAATTGTGGTGATTATATTTGTAGATCTATTCAGGTTCTTAACATATTGAGAGGGGGGGTGAATCAGTATGAGAAATTTTACCACTTTTAACCACAATATATAAACTTCAACTTAATCAACAGTATATCATCAATGTATCATCAATATATCACTATCATATAAACATAAGCAACAAAACATCAAATCAAATACACAATACACAAGAATTTACATGGAAACCAAAATGGGAGAAAACCACATAATGATTTCTTATATATCAAAAATACATTCATTGGAATCACCAACCTTCAATTCTCCATCTACAATTGGAAGGAGGCTCAAACCCCCTATTTACATGCTCCAACCTGAAGGAAGCTACAAATCCATAAATTCTCTGGCTCCAACTAGAAGGAGGCTACAACCCCTTGATTCTCAGGCTCCAACCTGAAGGAAGCTCCAACTCCCTGTGTTATCCGACACCAAACAGAAGGAATCTACAACCCCCTTTCCTCACCCCATCCCGCCACCCTGAAATATAAGTGTAGAAAACTTATCACTAATATTGTCACTGATAGATCATTCAACTTGTCACATTAACCTATCACTGTCAATCCATCACATCAAATTGTCACTATCGACTTGTCATTGTCAACCTATCACATCAAGTTGTCAATGCCAACCTGTCACCACTATTGATACTGAACATCAATGAAACCAGATACATTATCACAAAGAAAACCTCTCAACTAGATTCTCAACATCACCAACACATGCATATATAAAGCATGTACCAATATCACCAACATACTATCACAATATATGTGTCTCAACCATGTACCAAACATGTGCAATATCAAGTCCCAAATCATGTATCAATCATGTACCAAAACCTATACCATACCATGTACCAAACTTGTACCAAATCATGCATCAACCAAAATCTATGCCATACCATGTGAAAACACCATATCATGCATCAATGATGTATCTCACTATGCATAAATTTCACCAAGGAATTCCTCATACATATACCAAAAATGTATCTCAAACAGTGTGCCCAATATCCAAGATGCTCCTCAAACCGTGTGCCTCAACCATATACCATATCACTCATGATATGACTCAATCATGACATACACCATGTAACACAAGATATCATTAATGAAGTGCCTCAAAAAAGTACCAAACAACCAATATCATATACCAAATTTATTCCTCAACCATGGACCTAATATGTGCCTCAAGCATGTGCCAATGCCTCAATAATATACCAAGACTTCCCTCAAGCATACACCATAACATCATCAACATGTAACCATAAAAATATGCATAAAAACATACCTGGAACTCTATGACATACCTGGTATATGTGATCATAGACCTTCAAGCCTTTCTCAACTTGAGGAACAATAGAATAACATCTTCATCAAACT
Organism: Picea engelmannii; assembly: GCA_009831015.1. Taxonomy (NCBI): domain Eukaryota; kingdom Viridiplantae; phylum Streptophyta; class Pinopsida; order Pinales; family Pinaceae; genus Picea; species Picea engelmannii. The sequence goes on from ML777913.1 coordinate 260,163, forward strand.
TTACCTTAGTCTCATGGGACTAGTTTTTGGATTAGTCACTATTGGAACAGGGTCAGACCCAGGGTTCAGCTCCATGAGTGCACCAACAGGCCCTAACTATTGGCCCTTTCAGCAACACCTCTGAAGAAGATGCAATATCACCCGAAGCAGTTATGAGGGGGTTGCGGGACAGGGATGTCTACAACCAAAGGGAATATCAAGTGGATCTAACACAAAAACAATACAACATTCATATATCACTTATCAACTTAGATCTATTTTACGCATCTACTTATCATATCTAAAGAAGTAATGCAATCACAGTATATCAATGAAAAACAAAAAGTACCAATCACACACAACACAAAACATACGTCGTCCACCCTCTCTCTAGGGCTACATCCACAAAAGTGTGCTATAATATATTGAGGTAAAGAATACAGTTCTTGTCTGTTCTCTTTGCTAGAAGATTTCCTCTCTTCTCCTCTCTTTCTCTTCCCCTCTCTACACACCCAGCTATAGGGTTGATCTTCGCACCCAGTTGAAGATCTTACAATCCAGAAGGATCTCACTCTCAACACTTCTCTCTCTCAATGCAATACTCACTCATGTACACAATACAATTAGATCAATAGAAATATCGTACCAACCCAACCTAGGCCCTTTGGACCTTTGTTTATACATTACAATATCTCATCGATAGCCTTAGGCCAAAACCTAGGTGTCCAAAACCCTAGATACAAAAACCCTAGGTGTCTAAAACCCTAGGTCAACTTGACCCATATTTTCATGGCTTCACTAGCTTGTCTTTCCTTTCTTATCACGTGGTGCTCCAAAGAATCCAACGATGGATTTTTCCACTTGTTTACCTGTCCATGCTCCTTATTCCTTGCTTATTTTTCATCCCCGATATCCTCATCCAATGGATTTCTTTCTTGGGCTTCACTCCGCCTTTTCTTCTCTTTTGCTCACTTCAACCCAATAACAGTCACCATGTCTTCTGCGAAGTTTGGATTCTCCCTTTTCTTCCTTGATCTTCACATACTTCCATAACCAATGGCCAACAGACCCCCAACACTCACCTGCGACTCGTCCCGAGGCACTTCAAATTTGAGCTTCTTGTTTTACTTTGACTCTAGGTTGCACAGTGCAACCTCTGTATTCTGCTCTTTTCCTTCTCTCCATCCCTTGTGCAGACTGTATTTTCTATGTCTGGTACCCAGTTTCAGATGCACTTGGTACCTAGACCCTTTTATTCATGCTTCTACAGAGAGCTGTGAGGTAGCTGGTTGTCATAGTACAACTTCAGCCGGCTCCCATTCACTAAACCGCCCTTCCATTCTCCATTCAGAGTCTTCAATTGCGTAACTCCTCCCTCTGTAACATAAGTGATCTTGTATGGCCCTAGACAATGTGTTCTGAACTTCCCAAGATGTTTTATGAACTTGTTGTCATATACCAGTACTACATCACCTTGCTTGAATGCCTTCTTCTTGATGTGCCTATCATGATAGGCCTTCTCTCTTTCCTTCTAAACCTACTGATGGAATTCTACAATGAATCTATCTTCTTCCAATTCAACCAACTCTACAAGCCTCTCTTGAACAACGCCAGGGTCATCCATATCTGTAAAGGAAACAATTCTCAGGCTTGGTACTAGATATTCCATTGGAACAACAACTTCAATACCATATACCAACTTGAAGGGGGTCTACATTTTTAGCTTCTTGCAAGTGGTTCTATAGGCCCACAACACCATTGGTACTATTAAATCCCAATCATCTATGTTTACACAACAAATCTTGGTTAGTGTTGTCTCCAAGATCTTGTTGAATGATTTAACTGTCCCATTTGCTTGAGGATGGTATGGTGTGCTCTTCTGATGGTGGAATGTAAATTCTTCAGTCAAGGCTTCAACTGTCCTATTGATGAAATGTGTTCCTTGATCACTCATAAGGATCTTTGGGCATCCAAACCTAGTTATGATGTCCTCAAATATGAAGCACACAACTGTAGTTTCACTACATTCCCTGACTTCTCTTGCTTCGGCCCATCTAGTCAAGTATTATCTTGTTGTAATTATGTACCTTTCTCCTGTACACTTTCTTGGTGGATTTATAGGTCCAACAAAGTCAATGGCCCATTTCTCAAATTCTTGTAGGGTCATTTGTAGTGCTAATGGCATTTCATCTCTTCTGGATGGTTTTGCAACCCTCTGGCATACATCGTAGGCTCTGGAATAGTCTTTAGCATCTCTGTGTAAAGTAGGCCACCGAAGGCCAGCTCTAAGAACCTTCTGCGCAATTTCTTTCCTTGCATAATGTCTTCCTGTAATGCCTTCATGAGCTTCCACAAGGATCAGTGGTTGTTCTGCCTCCATAACACACCTTCTCAAAATCTCATTAGGTCCCATCTTGTATAGATGTCTGAAAATAAGTGAAAAATATGCAGCATGGCCCACTAGTTGTTTCTTCTAAAGAATTGTGTACTCACTAGGTTCCATTCCTATTTATAGGAACTGGACTATCTCTGGGAAGTGGTCATCGATATTTCTAATGGCTAGTAGTTTTTTATTCGATAGTGCATCCTCTAAACTAGTTGGCTCTTCTCCATTTTCCAACCTTGATAAGTGGTCAGGACCTTTGTTCATTCTCCTTGGCTTTATTATGATCTCAAAATCATATTCTTGAAATAGTAGCAGCCATCTGCATATCCTTCCCTCCAACACTATCTTGTTGACTAGGCACCTCAGCATGGAGTGATCAATAAACATTTTAAAGTGTCCTCGCAACAAATAGTGGAAAATTTTATGTAGTGCATACACCATGGCAATTCCTTTCTTTCAGTAGTGTTATAATTAATCTCAGTTGTAGATAGCTTCCTGCTAGAAAAGGATAACGGGTGGTCGATGTTTCCTATTACTGGTTTTTCTAACACAAATCCCAATGCAATGGATGATGCATCGACATGCACATGAAACTCCTTGGTCCAATTTGGGAAAGCCAGAATGGGCACAGTAACCATCTTCTGTTTCAGTGTGTCGAAGCTCTGTTGGAATTATTCTGTCCAACTAAACTGAAAATATTTCTTCAACAACTTCTCCATGGGCATGGTAATCTGAGCATATCCCTTAATGAACTTTTTGTAGTAGACTATGTGTCCCAATGTAGTTCACAACCATTTGACTGACGTAGGAGGGGGTAGATCAACTATAATGACAATCTTGGATGGATCTACCAACAATCCTTTTTGGCATACAATATGCCCTAATAACACTCCAAATGGTGAAAATTAAATACATTTCTTCAGGTTCAAATCAATTTGACATTTCCTACATTTATCCAACATTAGCCTTAGACATTCAATATGGTTTTTCAATAAGCTAAAAACAGTCCAATCATCAAAGTATGCTTCTAAACATTTATGCATAAATTCCTTGAATGCTTTGACCACCACCCTGGAAAATATGGCTGGGGAATTCTTAAATCCGAATGGCATCATTGTATATTGGTAGGATCCCCATTCTGTTGCAAATGTGGTCTTCCTTAGCAATCCAGATCTAATGGTATCTTGAAAAATCCATCTGTAAAAGAATATACTTCCTGGCCTCCCACATTATCTAACACTTTGTCAGTGAATGGTGTAGGTAAGGGGTCATGCAAACAAGCATCATTCAACTTCCCGAGGTCTACGCATATCCTAATTTCTCTTGTTTTCTTGTCTTGTACCACCATAGGGATTATCCACTCTGACTCTTTGACAGGTTCTATAATTCCTACTTCCAACATTCTGTCAAGTTCAATCTTCACTTTCTCTTTATATTTAGGGTTCAATCTGTAAGGTCTCTGTTTGACTGGTCTAGCATCTGGTTTCAAAGGGATCCTCTTCTCTCCCATAGGCCCTTTAATGCCCTTCATATCAGTGAACTTGGTTGGAAACAAGTCTTGATATTCATGCAACAACTCAATAATCTTGTCAATGGTAGCAACATCCCAATAATCTCCGACATTGGCAAGCTTCGGTGTGTGATCTGTTCCAATATTGACTTTCTTGATTTTGATTGGTTGTACAATGAATGGAATATCAACACCTGGTCCTTCCACATCTCTCCGGCCCTCTGTTTTTGCGATGTTCACCTTCCTCAGATCATCATCGGCATTGATGTTGTAACAACCTTGTAGTTTCCAGAGATGTGCAATCCATTCATCCTCTTCCTGCTCTAAAGAAAGGCTCGATACCTCCTCGAATACTCTCTATATCACAATCTATAGTTCTTGATCTACTGAAGGAAATTGACTTTCATATAAGAAGGTGGTTACAAAATTCTGAGTCATACCCTTCCAATCTATAGTGATGAGGCACAATTCTGCTTGAAGGTACCAGTTGATAGGTGTCGTGTCCAGCATGTTAATGAATTTGTCCAGCCATTGTTCTTGAGTAATGTATCTCCAAGATTCTTCATAGCTTCGCACATGGTCCTTTGGGAAGCTTCGACCTGTGTAGAAAACTTTGCATCCTTCTACTTGTGCTGAGAATCGTGTTGTCATCAGAGTATGACAATGTACCCAATCTGTAATTTTATTTTTGTGTGTCCCCCAAGATATTGCTGGTGTGGCTTTCAAGGCCTCATCCATTGCCAACAACCTCTATTGTGTTGGTACACTTGCTTCAAATTCTAATAGGAAAGATTCTAACAGATTCAGACCATCAAATGTGGGTAAGTTACTTACTGTTGTGCCGATCCAATGAACTTATTTGGTTAATGTAGCACATATCCTTATAGATACTTCATACATCTAGTTCTACCAGTTCTCCAGTGCTTCTTCTGAGTCTAATGAGAACGCACCGTCACTTCACCAACTTAGATTCCTATAGCCTGTAGGATTAATGTAATCTTGTTGTCTAGATGTTAGTTTATATATGTTTTCTAGTGCGTATGTGTGGTCTTCTTCTCTGATAGTTTCTTTGTACCCCTGACCTTCATCTGGATCTAAAGTTTCGATGAACCTAAGGAAATATCCTTCAAAATTCATGCATCTTTTCTTTACGTCAACAACGGTAGATTTATTGAAGGCCCAATCAATTCCTAACAACACAGGGTAAGGGAAAATGTCATCAACTATTTCAATTACCTCAAAATATGAAAATTTTCTTACTCCATCAATGTCCATAGAGACATGCTCCAATCATCCAAATGGGATGACAACTTGTTGGTTAGCCATACTAAGCCTGATAGGGGAAATAGATCAACTTTGGTTTTCCCATCCGTGCCCAGGTTTTCTTAGTCATGACATTGACCTCTGACCCTAAGTCAAGGACCACATAGTCTATCTCATACTCTCTTATTTGAGCATTCAAATGTAATTCCTTATTTGTCCTTCTCTTCTTAGCAATTTGGTGTACTTCCCTATTCAACAAGGGTCTATGTTTCCTAGATCATATTGCCTGATTAGATTTTGTAGCTCTTGTACAACGTTTTCATCCTGAATCAATTTAATACAAGTGTATAGAAATTCCATGAGATTTTTTACCTATTTTCCTTCTCTTGACAAAGAAGACTAATCAAATGCCATAGGCATTCCATATTCTCTCACTTATGGTATTTTATTTGATGCATAGCCTTGTTTTCCTCTAAATTCTTTCCTAGCTTCCTCAAACATCTGTCTTTCTTTCTTTGCATCAAAAGTTTGGGTCTTCTCTACATCTTTTTTGATTCCTAAATCTTCTGTAGTATTCCCTTGTGTCAGTCTGTATTCTCCTGTAACAATGCCTCCTCTATTTGTAACATCGAATCTGGGGTCTTCTCCGCGAGGTTTAGCATAAATCAGTTTCAGTTGCGGGTTCTGTTGGGGTCCTAGTCTTTCCTAAAGCTTGGCTAGCATCACAGGACAATATTCTATAACATGGTCAAACGAGTTGTAGTAGCTGCAAGTGGTACAAGGGTTCTGACAATACCTTGCAAGGTGTCCTAGTTCTGTGCATTTATAATAGATGATTTTTCCTTGACCTCAACCCATTCCTCCTCCTCCTCCTCTTCCTCTGAACCCACCACGAGGATTGAAGTTTCTTCTCCCAGGAGAGTTATACTGCGTAGTGTTTCCTTCTTGTTGTACCTCACCTTGAATCTTATATATGTCTCTTGACCTTTCATGCATGAGATCATAAGCCCTACAATCCCTATAATCATTTCCTATAGACTTATATAATGTACAATACAAATTTCTAGGTTTCTGAACACACTTTTGCATGTAGTAGCACTCACCAGTACGATGTCTGTTTCTGCATACCTCGCACTAGGGTAAGGTGACTTGATTCAAGGGGCTCAGAGCTGTAGAAGCCAAGTATTCATTGAATAGAGGGTAGTGTTCCTTGTCATGACCTTCTGATATGCATATGACACACCAGATGTCTTCTCTTTTATATTTTCCCTTTTCTTTCTTCATATCTTCGACCTACAGAGACAAACTAGTTAGCTGACTCAAGATCTAGATCATACCTGAATTGGATTCTCCCAAGGGGGATGATTCTAGATTCATGGCGATCTCCAATGCCTCTTCCTACAAAGCAATCTTCTATTGCATCAGGGGAACTCTGATGTGTGTTATAAGGGCAACAATGAACCATTCCTTTTTCTTCTCGTCTAGGATCTGAAAAGTTAATCGACCTGTTAAAATCTTGAATCTCTGATCAAACTCCCAAATAGGTTCAGCCACCTTCTTCTTGATCTCTTTCATCTTTGTGATACATTAGGATTCTGAATTAGGTTTCTTGAATTTTTCAATCAATGCGTTCTTGATCTAATTCAATGGCTTAGTCCGTGCAAGTCCTTGGACAAGTTTCATGTACCAAGTCAGTGCGTGATCTTTCAGAGTTGTACTAAACTGGGTTCTTTTGACAACTTTATCTGTGACATTCTTAATGTTCCATATGGCTTCACATAGAAACCATTGTTGATTAGGATCTTCAGATCCATCTCCCCTAAAGATAGGGAGTCTCATCTCATCTACCATAGATCTTCCTGGGGTTCCTGAATGAATATGCAGTGGAATACTATTGATAGTTCTCTAGACGCTCTGGTGACTGGAATTACTCTGGTTGCTTAATACTACTGAATCAATAGGAGGGATAATAGTACTTACTTCGATGGTTTGCGTAGTTTCTGAGGTTTCAGGTTCTCTTCAGTGAAGCTCTGCATCTTTTCCTTCCTCTGCCCTAGTGGGTTCTGAATGTTCTTCGTCTGTCAGTTCTGCTTCTTCTCCACTATAAAAACCTTCCTCCCCATAGTTCTTCTTAAAAATTTTCGCAAGATGAACTTCTCGGAATACTCTCCCACTGCCCGCATGTCCAAATTTTGTGGCATTGTCGTTGTCCGAATTTTTGAACATTAGCCTTTCTTGATCTAACCAATCTATTATATCTTCAAGATGTTCTTCTCATGCAATAACATCTTGATTCTCAGCTTTAGAAAATGAAAGAATTTCCCTTTGGGTCCCTTAAATAAATATCTCTCGGCTTGACTATATGATTCTACTATGTCAACAACAAACTATGTGATGTACCCTCCAATGATTTTATCGAACCATTGATCTACTTCTTGTGATATAGTGTTATCAACTTTCTTGACCTTCTTGATCAACTCTAATGTCTAGACCATAGGAAGTCTAGATCAGATCTCAGACTGGGTATCGGCTAATCTAGCTAGCTACTCATATAGCTCCTGATGGATCCCTCCAAAGAATATCTCATGTATATCGGTGAAGATATATATTTCTAACCAATCCTTAGTGCTAAGATTAGGGTTCTTATTCTGGGCTTTAGAAAAGTCCTTCTCTTGATCCTCTATCCACCTTTGAATCTCTATATTCGATGGAAACCACCTTAACATTCCCTTAAAAAGATTCTTGTCTCAGCAATGAAACCATTTGTTAGCACAGGGGAAGACCCAGGGTTCAGCTCCATGAGCACACCAACAAGCCTTAACTACTGGCCCTTTCAGCAACACCTGCAAAGCAGATGCAGTCTCACCCGAAGCAGTTATGAGGGGGTTGCAGGACAGAGATGTCTACAACCAAAGGGAATATCAAGTGGATCTAACATAAGAACAACACATCATTCATATATCACTTATCAGCTTAGATCTATTCTGCACATCTACTTATCAAATATAAAGCAGTAATGAAATCACAATATATCAATGACAAACACAAAGTACCAATCACACACAACAAAAAACATACGTGGTTCACCCCCTCTCTAGGGCTATGTCCATAGAATTGTGCTATAATATATTGAGGTAAAGCATACAGTTCTTGTCTATGCTCTTAGCTAGCATATCTCCTCTCTTCTCTTCTCTTTCTCTTCCCCTCCCTGCACACCCAGTTGCAGGGTTGATCTTCGTAGCCAGTTGAAGATCTTACAATCCAAAATGATCTCACTCTCAATACTTCTCTCTCTCAATGCATTACTCACTCACATCCACAATACAAATAGATCAATAGAAATAGCGTACCAACCCAATGTACCTAACCCAACCTAGGCCCTTTAGACCTCTATTTATACATTAAAATATCTCCTTGATAGCCTTAGGCAGAAACCTAGGTGTCCAAAACCCTAGATAACAAAACCTTAGGTGTCTAAAACCCTAGGTCAACTTGACCCATATTTTCAGGGCTGCACGAGCTTGTCTTTCCTTTCTTCTCGCGCGATGCTCCAAATCATCTAACGATGGGTTTTTCCACTTGTTGACCTATCCATGGTCCTTCTTCCTTTCTTATTTGTCATCCCTGATATCCTCGTCCAAGGACTTTCTTTCTCAGGTTTCACTCCATCTTTTCTTCTGTTTTTCTCACTTCGACCCAATAACAACCACTGTGTCTTCCGCGAAGTTCCCATTCTCCCTTTTCTTCCTTGATCTTTGCATACTTCAATAACTAAGGACCAACAGTCACAAACCCTAACTTTCAACAAGAATAAATCCATACTTGTAATGAATAAAGGTATAAAACATGTACCCAATATGATTCAATATCATCTCTACAATTCCTCCAATTTTCACTACTTGGAACATCCCAAAAAAGGAGTTTTAGAAAAAATGCCAGACCTTGCTAAATTCTGGCGTATTCTAGAGAGCGAACTTGTAGAGCATGCCACACAAGGAATAGTTCATATCTAGATCTAAAAATATCACAAAACATACTAAGGATGGTAATTTATCCAATTCATTTTGTCTCACTAAAGTTGGATGCTCTATGAAGTATTTATGATGGTTTTACCTGGAACACCTGTTTGAGACTAGTTTTAGGACTATCCAAAAACCCTATTTTCCACAGAGTGTATCTTTGAAAATACAAATCCCTAAAAGATGAAATTTATACCATAGATACCTTGATATGTATTCATGATATCCTCCATATTTATTTATCTGAATCATTCTATAAAAAACATTATAGTTAAAATGGTAAGATGAGCTTTAAATAACATACCTTAGAACAAATCGTCATAAGACTTCATCTTCCCTTGGAATTTCTCCCTTCTTTACTTCATATTCGCTCTTAAATTCACCACAAATCTCCTTGGTTACCTTAGATACGAATCAATTACTCACATATAATATATTCAATATAATGTGTGTGTGAATGTACTTATGAGTGACTTCTTTAGGTGTATATATATGTTTTCTAGGTAACCTCTTTCCTTAACTTTCTTGTTACAACCAATTTACCCGTTCATTAATGAATTGCAACCAATTAGGGTGTTCTTAAACCATATTCGGGGCTTCCAAATTCATGACCTCATAACTCCTCAACCATGAGGAACTACGTGACGTTCCATCTATTGTTGGAAATGGAATGATGAGGATTATCCATGTATGAGTCTATTACCTGCATTTACAGTGTATTCCAGGTCCTTATTCCTAAAAACAAATTTGGATTAATGACAACACCTATGCATTTCTTGTAGAATTATTCAAAGCATCTTCTTGTGAGGGCCATGCTTAGATATACGCCATAAGGGGACCACTTTGGATACTTATCCAAATACACCCATCACATCTGCTGACATTAACCATTCTTGTTGAAATCAATGACAACTGACTCACCATCAATATCAACCACATATATAGGGATTCCAGACTTCTCCAAGGGTTGAAATCTATGAAAAAAAATAATCTAAAAAAATTATCCAACAATACCCCCCTTTGGCATTGATGGAAACATGCATACTCCAGTACTCGTGCTCCCCATGTGACCATTTTTTCTCATCAATGTTTCCTCTCTCTTTGACATTGATGGAAACACCAACATTGATGGCAACACACATACTCTAGTACTTGTTCCCCCCCTATGACTATTTCTCCTTATCAATTTTTCTCTCTCTCCCCCTTTGACATCAATGGAAAAGGATGTCTCTCCTTGGGGTTGTTCCCCCTATATTCATGCGTCTATTCTTTCTCTTCAAATGTTTCTATCCTCATGTTTATTTCCAAGTTCTTCTTCTTCTTATTTTTTTAATAGAAAAGAGTGACTCTCCTTGAAAGTGTACCTTCTATGGATAATGGTTCTTTAACTTCATGCACTTGACTCTTTCTATTATGATATTTCTTTTTATCTCCCTTTGAAATCATGGAAAAAAGGATAACTCCCCATGTTAGTATGTTTTCCCTTGTTTGCATGCTTCTAGTATTTTATTTCCTGATCTCCTTCTCTAATAATTTCTCTTTGCTTGAATTATTTGCAAGATGCCATGTTGATCAATGCAGGGATTCCTACGTATGTTTTCTTTCCTCTCTTTCACTATTTCTTATTGTCCATTGTTGCTTCCTCTTGTAACTCTCTGACATATATAAAAATAATTCAAAACTTCTTGAATTCAAGTCTTCATGACCTATTATGTTCACTATTTAGACATCAATGATCATACTATTAAAAAATGTCCCTCTGATGATATATCTTTCGATGAAGGTTTCCCTTTCCCTATTTTGTTATTCCTTTCACTACTTGTATTGTTTTTACCAACTTATTCCATTTGTCCATTAATTACATGTATTCCAATTGTAGATATTCTTTGTCATCTATCTATCTAGTCCTGCCTATGATATCATAAATTCATCTTTGTCCATATGTTATAAATTATCCATAAATCTGCTACTCAATTGTCCACAATGTTGACCCATCTGTCACTATATTATTATGAAGTTTTCTTTGTCATAACTAATCATCACATATTCTTATTCCTCATACTGAATCAAATATGTACAATGATCTATAATACAACCTTGAATGAATATTTTCCTGTCAGGAAAGTGTGTCAATGATACTCCTCTAGTATCTAGATGGGAACATTTTTTTTCAATCAATCAATTATCATTTTGTACTTCTTCTATGTGACTTCTCTGAATATGTCTCTACAAAAAATTCAAATTACTCGAAGGATGGTTCTTTGATATATAGTGGATACTGCATAGACTCCCCCTATTCAATATTCATATATGTTGGGAGTCTTCAATCTATATGACTTAGAATAATAGAGGAATCCACCCTAATGCAGAGTAATCTTCTTCTTCATCTATAGACTCATCATCTCTCTGAAATATGACTTCTTCTTTTTTTCCCATGGATTCATTATGATCTTGCACTATAATTCTTGAAAGTGCAATCTCTTGGGCCTATTATTTATTCACCTACTCTTCTTTTCTTTCTCTCATTATTGAAAATCCTGTGATCTCTGAGACCTATTCTTCTTGTCTTTCTTTTCTTCTCCAAACCTTCAAGTATATGACATTGGTATTTTCTTTCATGGAGGTCTCTATCATGATTCTAAAATTCCAATCTATGTGACCATAATTGTGTAATTTGTAACACTCAATGTTGTGGGGAGACACATAGGTATTTCTTGTCTAAACATTTCTTCCATATGCTCTTCAATCTACATCCTTGTATCTAAAGTTAGTACAACTGAAACAATGAACATAAAATAAATTTTCATACCTGGGAGTGAATGACCCTCTTTGTGGTGTTGTACTTATGAATTCCCACATTGTCTCATCATGATATTCTCTTATGTTGATCCCTTCATCATGATTGAAGCTTCTTTGTTTCTTGAATGTGGAAGTTCTTTTTGAATATGTATCTCTATTATACTCATTCTTCTTTGATTCTTACTGACCATGATTCCTTCCTTTGATTACTTCTACATAACTCTTTATCTTTTATTTATTCTTCCTTTCTGGAAACCTAGAGTGCTTGTCTTCAACTTTCTTTACTGATGATGTGGATGTTTCTCTCTCTTCAATGTTCTTACTCAGCTTGAATATCATAATTATTAATGTGGAAACTTCTTCTTCAAGATTATCAACCTCTTCATCTTTCTTCATCATCTGAATATTCATGACTTCTTCTGGTCTCTTTTCTTCTTCAAGTTGGATCTTCAAGGAAATGAATTCTCCCTCAAGTATTCTTTCTTGTTGAATGAATTCTACTTCAATATTGTTTAAATCCTTTGATATTTACTTGATATGATCTTCCAAAATCTTATCTCTCTTATCTACTTCCTTTCTTTGTGCTACTATTCCAGCTTCCAACCATTGCTTCTCTTCCATCTGGCTTTTTTATGTTTCTTCAATCATTCTGGATTCTTCTAGGTGAGCATTTAGATTCACTATGACCTATTGGGATTTTTCAAAACTTTCTTGAGAATTCTTCTTGGATAATTATTCCTCAAGAGACCTTTTTTTATTCCTTTCTTTCGTTAATTCGTCTAAAGCACTGATTAATTATTCTTCAATATCTATTATGCCTTCTTCACAATCTTCTTCTTCTAAATCTGTCTGACATGATGAGAATATTTATTTTTGTTATGTTATTTCATCTTCTTTAGAATTCTCTATCTTGTGATGGGAGACTCTTCAAAATAGATATTATGTAGCTTATCCCAAATTTCTTTGGTTGATGAACATTTTCCAACTTTGTCTTTAATTGAATCACATAATCCTTCCCAGGTGAAATCCATTTATATTGTGTTGTTTCTTTTCAATTCCTTCTTGATTGTAATATTGTGTTTCTTTGTAGCTGTGTATCTTGTAAAAACTGATTGCCAAACATCATATCCATGTGCTTGTAAAAATATTTTCATCCTGATACTCCACATTTCAAATATATAACCATTATGACCATCGAACTGTGGTATTCCATTCTTATATAAATTATTTCTCCCCATGATCTTCCTTCCAATGGTTAAACTATTTCATGAAGGAACCTTCTTTGATATCAATTATTGGAATACTGAGAGGGCGGGGGGTGAATCGGTATGAGAAATTTTACCACTTTTAACCAAAATATATAAACTTCAACTTAATAAAAAATATATCATCAATGTATAATCAACACATCGTGCAAATATAAACATAAGAAACATCACATCACATCAAATACAAAGTACACTATAATTTATGTGGAAACCCAAATGGGAGAAAACAACAAAATTCTTTCTTAGATATCAAAGAATACATTCATTGGAAGAACCAACTTCTCAATTCTCTAATTGCAAGTGAAAGGAGGCTGCAACCCCCTATTTACATGATCCAACCTGATGAAAGATACAACTCCATGAATTTTCTAGCTCCAACCAAAAGGAGGCTACAACCCCCTAATTCACATGCTACAACCTGAAGGAAGATCCAACTCCCTGAGTTTTCCAGCACCAACCGAAAGGAGGCTACAACTTTCTTTCTTTGCCCCATCCTGCCACCTTGAAATATAAGTGTAGAAATCCTATCATTGATACTATCACTGATATATAAATCAACCTTTCATTGATATATCAATCAACCTGTCACTGTCAACCTGTCAACTAAAACCTATCACAACAACTTGTCACTATCAATCTATCACATCAACCTGTCAATGTCAACCTGTCTCTGGCATACCATCAATCTATAACCACCACTGATACTCAATATCAATGAAACCATATCCAGGATCACCAAAAACACCTCTCAACCAAATTCTCAACATCACCAACACATGAATCTACCAATAATGTACCAATATCACCAATATACCATCACAAAATATGTGTCTCAAACATTTACCAAACATGTACCATATCATTTATCAAACCATGTATCAATCATGTACCACAACTTGTACCATACCATGTACCAAATCATGTATCAAACAAAACCTATGCCATACCATGTGCCAACACCATATCATGCATCAACTATGTATCTCACCATGCATCGATGTCACCAATCAATGCCTCATACATATACCAAAAATGTATCTCAAACAATGTGCTTGATATCCAAGATGCTCCTCAAACCATGTGCCTCAACCATATACCATATCATTAATGATATGTGTCAATCATGCCATATGACATGTACCATAATATATCATCAATTAAGTTCTTCAACCATGCACCTAATATGTGCCTCAAGCATGTGCCAATGCCTCAACAATATGCCAAAGACTTGCCTCAAGCATGCACCATAAAATCATCAACATGTAACCCTAAAAAAATGTATATAAACATACCTATAACTCCGTAACATAACTAGTGTGTGTGATCACAAACCTGTAGACCTTCCTCAACTTCAACAACAAGAGAATAACATCTTCATCAAACTTTACCTTAGCCTCACGAGACTAGTTTTTGGATTAGTCACAAACCCTAACTTTAAAAAAGAATAACTTCATACATGTAATGATTAAAGATATAAAACTTGTATGAAATATTCTTCAATATCATCTCTACAATTCCTTCAAGTTTCACTACTTGGAACATCCCAAAAAAATAGTTATAGAAAAAATGTTAAACCTTGTTGAATTATGTCTTATTCTTGAGAGCGAAGTTGTAGAGCATGCCAAACATGGAATATTTTATATATAGATATGAAAATATCACAAAACATACTATGGATTGTACTTTATCCAATGAGTTTGATATCACTAAATTTGGATCCTCTATGAAGTCGTTATGTTTGTTTTTACCTAGAACACCTTTTTGAGACTAGTTTTAGGACTAGCCAAAACCCTATTTTCAAAAGAGTGTATCTCCAAAAATAGAAAGACCTAGAAGATGAAATTTCTACCATAGAGATGTATTCTCAATATCCTCCACGTTTCACTGTTTGAATCACTCTATAAAAAAAATTATCATGAAAATGGTAAGATGGCCTTTAAATAACATACCTTAGAACACATCATCACACGACTTCATCCTCCCTTGGAATTTCTCCTTCTGTACTTCATCTTCCCTCTGAAATTCACCTTAGACATCCTTGGTTACCTCAAATAAGAATCACTTACTCACATAGAATATATTCAATAGAATTTGTGTGTGAATTTACTTATGAGTGACTTCTTGACGTGTATATATAATTTTTCTAAGTAACCTCTTTCCTTAACTTTACGGATTCTTAAACTTTTTTGTTACAACCTATTTACCCTTTCATTAATGGATTGAAACCAATTAGGGCCTTCTTAACCTATACTTGTGGCTTCCATAGGGGATTCTTAACCCATCGTTGGGGATTCCAAATTCATGACCTAATAACTCCTCAACCGTGAGGAACTACGTGACATTCCACCTACCGTTCGAAATGAAATGACGATGAATATTGATCTATGAGTTTTTTGCATGCATTTACACTATACTTCATGTCCTTATTCATAAAAAAAAATTAGGTTCATGGCCACACCTATGGGTTTCTTGTATACTTATTAAAAGTTTCTTCCTATGAGGGCCATGATTAGAG
The DNA here is from genome assembly GCA_009831015.1 of Picea engelmannii. Classification (NCBI taxonomy): domain Eukaryota; kingdom Viridiplantae; phylum Streptophyta; class Pinopsida; order Pinales; family Pinaceae; genus Picea; species Picea engelmannii. The sequence goes on from ML777913.1 coordinate 275,902, forward strand.
CTACACCATAAGAGGGACACTTTGGAGACTTCTCCAAACACACCCATCACATCTTCTGACATCAGCCACTCTTGTTGACATTAATGACAATTGACTCACCATCAATGTCAACCACATATATAGTGCTTCTGGAATTTTCCATGGGTTGACATCAATATCCAAGGGTTGACATTAGTGAAAACCATCTTTCCAAACCAATTGTCCAACAATAACCCATAGTAACCCTTCTCCCATTACATAGATTAATATTTATAGTTTTTCCTTGGCCACTTCTTGAATTCTTGATTTTGTTGTCTTTCCATCTTTTCCATTCCATGCACTTGAAACTCTTATATCTTTCCATTGTTCATCCAGTTGAAAATTATTATCCTTTTCCTTTTTTCACTACTGGCACACTTTCAGTTAGCTTTTTGTTTGTCTAACTATTTCCTACCACTTCAAGTCTTTCATTGACCTGTTGCGCTTGCGGAAAAAATTTGGCATTTACTAAAATCAGACACTCCTTGTTGTGAGAAGTATTACCATGCAGATAGGGTAATATCCCCTTAGTTGGGTTTTCTTTGGCTGAGATATAATAGAGAAAGTAGAAACTAACATCCCTTTCTCCCGTCTATTCACACATGAAAATGAGAAGAGGGAAAAATAAATAAGAGAGCACCTTTTTCAAAGGTTGTCCTTGCTACTCCTTGCTTCTCTAGCATTGGATCCAATCCTAGCTTAATCATGATCTTCGTGCACTTAGAAATAATGATCTTCCTTTATACTACTTGCAAAAAGTTATATGAAAGAAAATCTAACTAAATGAAAAAAGCATAAAATTCATATGTAAACTAAATGGGATAGAAGTATGGGAATAGGCCAAGATTATATTCATGATAAACAAAGGACAACACTTACAATCACTTGATGTTGAGAAAGCTTCCTTCAATTCTCCTACTATCCAACCCTTTTTGTGCATTTCCTGAATGCTACTGAACTATCTTTGAATGCCATAAGAATAGAGGTTTGATACTCTTCAAAACTCTATCCTTTACCTTTGAGTGGCCTCCTTATATATCAAAAGAATTCCCAACGACCATGGATTATTTTAGGAGTATGGTTGAGGATATGGATCAACTAATTAGGATCTTTAGGCTAGGATAAAGTAGATAGATAGGACTTGAATCTCCCTTTGACCCAAAATAACTCCAACCTCCTAAAACCTTCCCTCCAAAAAAGGTGGAATTGGTTATAACAAAACTGACACTTCCCAAAGTCTTAGCACAGAGTGTCACTAATGCCCCCCCATAATTAGAAGAGAGTGTCACCAAGGGACTAAAACTCCCTATGTATGGTCAGGGGGGCATCAGTCATAAAAAATGGTCAAAACCTCAAGGTAAAAAGTGGTGTTTTGACCTTCAAATAATAATTTTTCTTAACTAATGTGTCTAGGGAACATGATAAACACTTCCACATGATGATATAGTGTATTTATGCCTCCATTTGATGGGTTTTCTCCCCCAATTTGTCTAGGTAACAAGACCAACACTTCCACATGATGATATAATTGAGACATTCAATTATGACATTTAGGAATGTGGTAAATTGACACCTACATAAGTGATATATAAGTGCAAAACTTAGTACAATGAGATACATAAGTGTGCCACTTAGTAGTGTGTAAATTGGGTGTGTAACATATGCCCCCTAAAGTGTGAGGTCATAAGAGAAACTGATGGCCGAAACACTCTACAAAATTATGTGCACCAAGGGATGTTGGAATAGCAGAGCCAAATGGAAGCTGCAAACACACATCAAACAACATATATATGAATCATCTCGAGGTAGGAATTACCATGATCGATACTCTTCAAATCCATGATAACGCTGACTAAGGATATGGCCACCATACATACAACATGGATCCATAACTCCATGACTGAATCAGGTCGTAGCCATGAGAAAATACACAGTGGAGCTATGATATGACAACAACATAGCCATGGACCAATACAAAGTGGATCTATGTGACAATGTACATTAGTAATATTATTCTCCGTCATAACTTGGGTTAGGCACATAACATAGGTAGGTGCCAAGAAGGTTCCTAGGGTATTCATCTCGACCCTGAAACAATATGATTATAACCATGTGAATACATGTGATGATGTCAAATATGGTAGAAACCACTTGATTATCGATCATTAATATATATCGTAACAAGTGCGAGGGAAATCACTAGTAATGACAATGATTCCCAAGGTACCCTAGTACATTCCATTGAATGTGAGTCAATGATATGAGGTCGAACAATCGATGGAATATTCTGATCATAGGTCAATTATATAAACCCATTGTTGAAAGTGAGGAAACCTTCCATTGAGGCATGCAAGTTCTAAGAAACTAATTGGTTTCTAAGTATGACTCCTAGATAATGTGTTGAAGTCGATAGGAACATACTCATCGAAGGAGGGCCATGATGTATCCCTAATAATTAATATGAAATTTATTAGGATAGTGATTTGATATCATAGAGAAAATGTGGACATATTGAGATGAGTATGAAAATGGATAATATTGCAGAGGTTGATTGAATCTTAGACTTCCCTTGAATATTGTGTGCCACGACAAGTGATTTGGAAACATTGACTTGACGAGGCATGGATCCAAACATAATTTGTTGACAACCAAAGGTTCTCTTCGAAGGAGTTGAAATATTATGATGACACATCGAATTGGTAAGACTTAGAGACAAGCGTATTACCCAACTGTAAGTAGAATGCATATAGGTGCCATGTTCAAGGGTGAATAAGAACAAATATCATAATGTTTCAAAATATTGACCCACTTCCCAAATCTTTTCCCCCAACCATATAGATGAGTACCTCATTTTTTAATGAGCTCAAGGAGAATAACATATGCTCATTACAACTCACCTTCGGCAAGTTCCTCTTCATATGTTTGGTGAACCTAAAGAAGTAAGGGTTCGATCCTATAAGGGTCCTTCAATGAATAATTTTATGAGTCCATAGAAGGTAAAATCAATGGTTTTTAATGTTTAGGGAGTTTTAAAAGAACTTAAAGGAAACTCCAATGTTGATTTTTTCATAAATTTAGTCTCCCAATCCCGAATATGTATAAAATGATACGAGAGAGAACTCTTCTAGTTGAGGTTAACTAGAGTATTCATTTTTCATAATTAGTCTTACAAGGCCAAGAAAGGGGTAAACTACCACTCAGAATATGTCCTTTCAAATCCTTTTAATGAGCGTGAAAGGAGACAATCTCGCTCAACAATCTTTTCATGTTTAGGGAGTCTGAAAAGATATTAAAGGAGACTCCAAAGAGTTACTTTTTTGTAAAGCTTTTACATTTTCAACAAAGTGATAAAATTATACTTGGTAACCTATTATTATGTATTTACGAGCACGTGAAAGAACAAAGACTAAACTCAGTAACATGTTCTCATGTATTTACGAGCACGATAAAGAAAAAATAATAAGCTCAGGGTTGGTTTCATTTTTACATGAGCTTGAAACCTAAAAATAAATTGTGCTCGGACAATACCCATCAATGAGTTTCTTTCCACCATATTGTCCAGAGGTTGGTACTTTACCCCCAACATGAAAAGATAGTGGTTCAAATCTAGTATCATGTCCAGAGGTTGGAGACATTCCCCCAAAGATTCATTTTGTTTGCCAACTCTTATGTTGTCACCAAATTATGTACCATATTAGACTCCTGGCTACTAATAGGTAAATGTTCACTAGAGGATTAAAGAGGATCAACTAACATAGGTGGATGAAATGAAGTTTTAGTTACAAGATCTATAAAAAGACTCAACTCAACATTTACGATATCTAGTGAAAGACTCAACTCAATATTTACTCGAATCATTGTTTACGAGATCTGGTGAAAGACTTGACTCAACATTTACGAGATCTACTGAAATAATCGACTCAATCGGAGGGGGTTTTGTTTTATTTTTTAATGATATTGATACGGTAATGAACTATGCTCATAATCCTCTATTTCATTTTCTAATGAGCTTGACACATAAACAAGAACTTTGCTTGAGACAGGTTTCATTTTTACACAAGCTTGAAACTAGAAAAAATATGCTTGGTATTATCTGTTTCATTTTTTAACGAGCTAGACATAGGAAAAGAACTATACTCTTAATCCTTTGTTTTTTTTTAACGATCTTGAAATAGAAACAAGAAATTTTATCGAGACCTTTGATTCATTTTTTAACGATCTTGACATAGAAAAAAAAAAATTTCTCACAATTGGTTTCATTTTGAAGCAAGCTTGAAACAGAGAAAAACTATGGTTGGGGTACATGTTTCATTTTTTAACGAGCTTGGCATAGACACGTGAACTATGCTCATGACTGTCTTAATTTTTTAACGAGATTGAAACCATAAAATAAACCCTACTCAGGGCTAATTTTATTTTTTAACGAGCTTGAAACTAGAAAATAAATTGTTCTCATTACTCTCTACCATGGCTTCTAAGAGGTATTCATTAGATGGAAGAAAAACACTCTGGAAGGAATACATTGCAAGGGACTCACTGAGATCAATAGGGGGGAGAGTAGAATCCAAGGTCCCTAAATAGGGAGTTACGATGTTAACTGTTGAATTTAAATATGAAGAAGATGAGAATATAGTGGGAGGCTCCTTCTCATCATTAGTTGAAAGCATGGGACATGTTTCCACATAATTAACATGTGGTGGGGTGGATACTTCTTGGCTATAAGGAATGTTCAGGGAATTCAGATGGTTAGTGATCATATGAGGGCCAACGAATGAAATTTCGTCAATGGTCACAATGTTTCCGATATGAGGGAAAGACATCACTCGAAAGAGTGTGGACACAATAGCTTTCATAACATAAACATAGTCCTGCCCGAGGAGAAAATTAAAATCCAAGGGGCCTTGGACTAAAATCACGTCAACATAGAAAATTTAACCTCCTAGGGTGACAACTAACCAAGGAAGGATCCCTAAAGGATCATTGGATCTTTTGTTAAAAGCCAACAGATTATGTGTACCAGGCACAAGTTTATGGGAACCTACGCCTTTCCGAGAATTTGAGGATAAAAGGATAGCAAAAGCACCTTATTCTATAGTAGAGTGACATATATTTATATCACAAACTTACGTAATTATTTGGAAAGGAAATTAGGAAGGATAATGAGGTGCCTTTAGTATATTCCAATCAAAGGAAATGACCTCAGTACTTGGAGGGGGTTCCGTGGAAATGATTTAAATTCCCCCTTGTCCAGATTTATCTGTAGTAACAATAAGAATATGAGAGGTATCTACTTCACTCTTCAAGGGAAGAGTGGGATATACTGATGGTGTAATCGTGTCAACCACTTGAATTTCACTCTCCATGGGAAGAGTGGGATCAACCGACGATGGAACCAGATTGACCACTTTATCAACCAATGGTTGGTCGGTATAAATGTTATGATAACTAGTTGGAAGTTATTGTTGGGAAACAACAATATCTTCCAAAAAACTTGACGCCTCATCCATACAAGGGAAAAGGTAAGTTTGATGAATTCCTTCACATAACCTACAAGAAAATTTGACTCTACTTTTCTTACTTCCAACCTTACTATCACTAGTTGATGGGTTGTCACCATGACTAGAGGAAGCTGGTGACACGGGTTGTTGGGAACCCGTAGACTACATTTCTAATATCTTGGGAAGACTAGGGAAATCCTTAATAAGGTGGTCACCCATACAAATCCTGTAAGGGAACTTGGGCTTGTGAGTTGTATGGGTAGGATTTTCAATATCATCAACACTCCCAATATAATTAAAAATAGCTGGTAGATTCCCCCCTTGCTTATTTTTATTCTTCTTGTTCTTCCTTTTATTCTTCTTCTTATCCTCCTGGTTACTAGCATTAATACTTTCACTAGGTGAGGAATAATAAAGGGAATAAGACTCGATGGGAAAATGTGGCAAAGGGTTCACAGGAGGTTGATGTTCTTGGGGTGGTGAGATTGCATACAAAGAACTAGGAGAATTTGGGATCAACAGAGTGGAAAAAACCATATGGATAACCTGATAGTGAATATTGGAATACTCAATGTGGCAGTATAAGAAGGACCAACGTTTCCAAATGAATGAAAAACAAAAGGTTCCCCAAGTCCCTTGGTTAGTAGTTCCTGGAACTGATTCCATAAACACAAAATCAACCTAGGGTCCGCTAAATGAAAGAACACACACTATCAAAGATCTTATAATATAAGAGAAAAAAAATAAAAGGAAGTATGGATCTTCTGAATATGGGGGATGAGGATGTCAATGAAGATATGAGAATAACTTACCCCGACCTTCACATAACAACCCTTCCTGGTGCAAGAAATCCTCGATTCACGGGGCCACCCTCCAGGGTTATTGAGTGTGATACGACATCTGAATTGTGTACTACAAGGAACCTTCTAAATAAGGGACCCCCCTTACAGCCACCCATTTAGAATCCTAGGAAAATACACTATGTTTACCAATTTCACAACAAACGGTTGAGCGAGTAAATAGTCAATAGTCAAGACTAAGCAAATAGAACTGGGAATGGTGGACACAAATCCACAACCCAAATAATAATAATAAGTGGTGTCACCCTGAGGACTTTTCACTCTTCAAAGCTCCAAACTTGTTGTATCCTCACTAGGAAAACAAAAGATGGGAGATCTCAAACCATCGCTACACTTGACCTCATTCCTAACTCTCGTGTAATAGGATCTCTCTCGATAAACGATGGTTGTTACTAATTCAGTATCAACACTCTATGGTATTCTACAATCTCGTTTAAGTGGCCCTAGAGAATTTACTCTCCACCTTACAACCAAGGCCCTAAGATACTAGACTTGTGATTTTTTTCTAATAAATAAAAGGTCTAGTTGATTTTAGATTAGGCGTTTGTTCCTTTTATGGTTGTTTGTTACTCAAAAGGGATTGCAGATGCAACTTGACTATGACATGTGACACTTGAACCCAATAATACTTCAAAGAAAATATGAATGCAATGCAATATTTAAGTTTCTATGAAGGCTATCTATAATAAGGAGAAAGAAGTTTCAAGCAAAGAAACAATTACAACTTTCAAAGAAAGAAACATAAACTACTCTTTGAATGCTTTTTTTTTTTTTTACAATTCAAGATAAAAAATGCACCACCCAAAAAATAGAATGAAATATTCCTTTTTGTTTGGTTCTAAATGCAAAAGAAATCAAATGCAATTCTCTTTATACTTCTTTCCTTTCAATTTAAATGAAAGAGTTCAAGGCTAAGATATAAAATAACATGAAGCAAAAAGAAAGTCCACACAAAGATGCACTCACAAGCTTAATATAAAAATTGAAAGAATCAAGTGTAGAAATGAATTCTAGCACTTGGTCAATCAAAATTTTTTAAATAAAGAAATCACTCCTAAAATCCTTAAAAACCAAAAGATTCAAGATCAATTGATATTGCAACAGACCCTAAAAACTCCATAATTCATTCAATGGATCAACAATTTCCAAAAAAGAGAACACAAATACATGGCTTGATGCACTTTGTATTATCCTCAAGTTAATGAAAGATACTTTCAAAATGGACAAGTAAAGGGCTTGAAATATTTTGGAAAGTAAATGGCAGGAGTCTGATGATGTATGAACAACAAAAATTGAGACTACTAACAATCAAAATTGCAGTCAAGGATCATATCAACCTTGAATAGTTTATGACCATTTCATAACTTAATCAGAGATAACACTTTAAAAGAGGAAAAAAAAATGATAAAAAAAATATTTAAAATAAAACAAAGTCCTAACCAATCATACAAGACCTTGAGACAAAATTTTGAGTTGAAAAACCTAAGAAATAGAGTAAAAAAAGGCATAAAACTGACTCTAGAAGGAGACTGATTCCCCCGAGAAGACCAACAGGGAGTGTCATGATAAGGGGTGACACTCCCTGGAACATAGTTAGGGAACGTTAATTTAGGAAACTAACGTTCTGTAAGCTATTGTAGGGGAGTGTCAGTTTCTGAAAATGACTCAAACAGACTAAACCTCAACCTGAATTCAACAGGGAATAGGCCATGGACTCTATAAGATTTCTAATAAAGAGGAAACCAAAGAATAGTTCAAAAAACAAAGCACCCAATCAATCAACATGAAAAGACAAAAGGATAAAAACCTAGGAAACAATCGTTCCCTAGTGTGATCGCCAATTTCCGTTGTGAGAAATCTTACCCTCCGGATAGGTTAAGCTTCCCTTAGCCAGGTTTTCTTCAGCTAAGATAGAATAGAGAAAGTGAACACTAACATCCCTTTCTCCTGTCTATTTACACATAAAATGAGAAGAGGGGAAATGAAATAAAAGTGCACCTTTTTTGAAGGTTGTCCTCACTGCTCCTTTTTGCTCCATCATTGGAACCAATCCTAGCTTGATCACGATTTTCCAACACTTAGATAAAATGATCTTTCTCTTCTACTACTTAGACAAAGTTATATGAAATAAAATATAACTAAATGAAACAAGCATAACATTCATATGTTCACTAAATGATACTGAAGTATAGGAATAATCCAATCTTATATTCATGAGAAATGTAGGACAACACTTACAATCACTTGATGTTGAATTGCGACATTCAATTAGGACAGTTAGTATAATATAAGTGAGACAATTAGGAATGGGTAAAATCAACACCTACATAAGTGATACATAAGTGCGACACTTAGTATAATGAGATACATAAGTGCACCACTTAGTAGTGTGGAAATTTGGTGTGTAACAGATTCCCCCTAAAGTGTGAGGTTATAATAGAAAATGATGGTTGAAACACTATACAAAATGATATGCACCAAGAGGTGATGGAATAGGAGAGATGGATGGAAGCTGCAAACACACATCAAAAAACATATATATGAATCATCCTGAGGTAGGAATTCCCATGTTGGGTACAAAATGGACTTAAAGCATGGTCATTGACCAATACACTACAGATCCATGAAAACACTGACTAAGGATATGGCCACCAGACATACAATGTGGATCCATACCTCCATGACTGAATCAGGTCGTACACATGAGAAAACACACATTGGAGCTATGATGTGACAACAACATAGCCACAGACCAATACAAAGTGGATCTATGTGATAGTGTACATCGGTAATATTATTCTCCATTGTAACTTGGGTTAGGCACATAACACTAGTAGGTGACAAAAAGGCTCCTAGAGTCTTCATCTCGACACAAAACTAGTATGATTATAACCCTGTGAGTGCATGTGTTGATGTCTAACATGATATAATCCACTTGATTATTGGTCATTAATGTATACATATAACAAGTGCGAGGGAAATCACCAGTAATGAAAATGATTCCCAAGGTACCCTAGTACATTCCCCTAAATGTTCATCAATGAGCTAAGTTCGAAAACTTGGTGGAATATTATGATCAAAGGTCAATTATGTAAAACCGTTGTCGAAAGCGAGGAAACTTGCCATTGAGGCATGTAGGCTCCAAGGAACTAATTGATTTCTATGTCTACTCTTGGATAATGTGTTGAAGTCAACATGGACATACTCATCGAAGGAGGTCCATGATGTATTCCCCATCATTGACAAAACAAATATTAGAATAGTGATTTGAGATGATAGAGAGAATGTGGACATATTGACAAGGGTATAAAAATGGATAATACTGCAAACGTTTATTGAATCTAAGACTTCCATTGAATATTACGTGACATGGCAAGTGACTTGGAAACATTGACTCAATAGGGCATACATCCAATCATAATTTGATGAAAACCAAAGGTTCTCTTCAAAGGAGTTGAAAGAGTATGAAAACACATGGAATTGGTAAGATTTAGAGACAACCGGATTATACAACTCTAAGTTGAATGTAGACAGGTTCCATGTTCAAGGGTGACTAAGAACAATTTTCGTAAAGTTTCAAAAGCTTGAACTACTTCCCAATTTTTTTCCCCCATCCAGATAGATGAGTACGTTTTTTATTTTTAACGAGCTCGAGAAGAATAACAGATGCTTAGTACAAATCACCTTTGGTAAGTTCCTCTTCACATGTTTGGAAAACCTGAATAAGTAAGGGTTCAATCCCAGATGGGTCCTTAAATGAAAAATTTTACGAGTCCAGATAAGGTAAACTCAATGGTTTTTTATGTTTAGGGAGTTTGAAAAGAACTTAAATGAAACTCCAAAGTTGACTTTTTCATAAGTTTAGTCTCCCAAACTTGAAAAATTATAAAACGATACGAGATATAACTCTTCTATCTGAGGTTGACTAAAGTATTCATTTTTCATAATTAGTCTTACAAGGCTGAAAAAGGGGTAAAATACCACTCGAAATACATCCTTTCAAATCCTTTTAAAAAACATGAAAGGAGACAAGATCGCTCGGAAATATTTTCATGTTTAGGGACTCTAAAAAGAGATTAAAGGAGACTCCAAAGAGTTCATTTTTCATAAAGATTTTATGATTCCAAAAAAGTGATAAAAGTATACCTGGTAACCTATTCTCATGTATTTACAAGCATGAGAAAGAAAAAATGCCAAGATCGGTAACCTATTCTCATGTCTTTATGAGAACAATAAAGAACAAAGACTCCTCCAATGCAAGCTTCCTCTAATTCTCCTCCTATACGACCCCTTTTTTACACTTCTAGATTTCTATTGAACTATCTCTAAATTTCATAAGAACATAGGTTTGACACTCTTAAAAACTCTCTCCTTTAGCTTTGAGTGGCCTCCTTATATATAAAATGAAGGCCCAACCACCATGGAGTATTTGAGTATTACAATTGAGGATATGGATCAACTAAGTAGTATATTTAGGCTAGGATCAAGTATATAGATAGGACTCGAATCCCTTTGACCCAAACTAACTCCAACCTCCTGGAACCTTCCCTCCAAAAAATGTGTAATTGGTTGTAACCAAACTCATGCTCCCCAAAGTATTATCACATAGTTTCATTAACACTCCCCCACAGTCAAGTAGGGAGTGTCACCAAGGGACTAACACTCTCTATGTATGGGCAGGGGGGTGTCAGTCATAAAAAATGGTAAAACAAACAAGGTAAAAAGTGGTTTTTCAACCTTCAAATGATGGGTTTTATTCACCAATGTGTCTAGGGAACATGGTAGGCACTTCCACATTATGATAGAATGTATTTACGCCTCCATGTGTCTAGTGAACATGAACAACACTTCGACATGATGATAGAATTGTGACATTCAATTAAAACACTTAGTAGAATTTAAGTGTGACACTTATAAATGTGGAAAACGACAACTGCATAAGTGATACATAAGTGTGACACTTAGTAGAATAAGATGCATAAGTGTGCCACTTAGAAGTGTGGAAATTTGGTGTGTAACACTTTGAAAAAATATACGGGCCAAAAGGACCCAACCACAACCTTTGACTCATCCTGATTCAACCTTTCGTTTCCTTCTTATGACCTTCTACAAATGAAGGGCCCAACTTGGGAATAATGGTGAGGGCCTACTAGAAAAAGTTGTCATAGTGATCCATGTGATCCTACCATTTTATTTCCAAAATCGAGGCTCTTGCAAAAACTCATGTATTGTTGTGACATTGATTTCTTTAGGTTGGATAGCCAGTAGTGTAGTCAATTTAGAATTTGAAACTTAATTGAGCTGGTTCATATGAATTTACTCATATTGCACCATAGGAAATAAGTCTCAGAGCTCTTTCTTGGTGGCCCAAGTAGACTTATCCAAATCATCTAGTATTTCATCCACAATTTGGATCCTTGCAAATTTGGATACCTTCTTAGCCGATTCATGGATATCTTGGGATTCTACATTCATGTGGTTGAGTTGGGTGCACAACTCTTCGATTGGATTACTTTAGTGTTCCAACAAGTCGACCTAGTATTTGACCATGCCAAAGAGTTGGAGACATTCATTTGCATGGGAATGAAGAGAGGACCTGAAGCGATTTCCTTTTGCAACTGCCTCTTTGATCTTCTACATCATCTCCTAGGGATATTCCTTTTCTTTCAATTTCAATATTAGCCATCTCTTGTTGAAGGTTGTTGGTCCTCATAGCCATTTATGACAAGGAATAAAAAATGATCTCAAGTCATTGCGGAGGTGCAACTGGGGTGATTTCCTCAAGTATCTTAGGAGAAACTTGTATGAAGGTAGGAAAAACTTGGATAAAATTATCAGGGACTGAACCTGTGTTTGCAACCCCTTCCCATGATCCTATGCTTAAGTGGTCATAATTATGGATTGACATAGCCATTTTGACTACTATGTAATATCTTCATTCATATGATCTACAGTGATAAGTCTCTTCTCAATATGATATGTGGAGGCTCGCATAAGAGTCATGAGTTGTGGTGTAGAACATACTGCAAGCTTGCCATTGGTGAGAGACATATCCAAGGGAAACTGTGAGCTAGTGGTTGGCCATTAGCGATAGATTGATCAGGCATGCTAGGGGTGACAACACCATTAGGACAAGGTGAAGTGGTATGAATTCTATGAGTGAGCCTATCCTAGACCTTTGGAGGAAGTGACCTAATGACATCCATGTGATTGATGCAAAATTCTAAGATGGCGCAACACTGTTATGGATCCTGCAACAATGGCTCAGTTTTTTCCTTGAACAAACTTGCACTATGCACAAAGTGGGTTTCCTCCTGGCTTTCCATCATTTTAATGTGAGGATCTAGACCCATCTTCTTCAGCACCTCTGGTACCTTAGTTGATTTAGGATTGGGATTATTCTCAAGTGGGGTGTCCAATGAAACATGGACCTGTGAATTGTTGGGGAAGGTAGATGGAAGGGGGGCTGTGGCTGCTAGAGCCATCATAAAAAGGGAAGTAGACACATATTCATAAGTTTCAATATGGGTGTGGTGAGCGGAAAATGGAATGGAGAAAGGGGTTTCCATAGCTGAAGTAGGTGGTTGATGGGGGATCTCCTCTTTGAAGGAAGTGGATTGAGTCTGGACTGGTGGATCATCGATAATAGTGATGATGTGAATGGAATAGAGAAAGGGGGTGGTGGTGTGAGTTGGTGGAATAAGTGAAGAAATGGGAGTGTAATCGATGATGTTGGGATCAAGAGTGGATTTATATGGAGAACCTAAGAATATTGTCTTGTGAGGAAAATCAGTAGCAAAGGATTTGTGCAGTTACTTATCAGAAATTGTGGCATCATTTGGGATTGACGAGAATGGATGCATAATTGTTTTGGGTAAGGACTCCTCTTATCCTTCTTCCTATTTTTCATATCATGCTGGAGGATATCAATCTCTCTTAGATGCAGTCATGCTCAGCCTTGCACCACTGGTCTGTACTGGAACCAATCGTTGTGATATTGTGGGAATCACATATGAGATGCCCAATATCTTTTATTCGTTGATGACCCTAGGCCATGTAGTGACCTCCTTGTCAAGAATTTCCTCATATATATAAAAAGGAAAAGTGGGGGTGTGAAAAATGGGTGAAGCCACACCTAAATGCCTCAGAAAAATAAATTCATAATTCATACCAAACCAAATGTTATGGGTGTGTCGCTTGAGAAATGCCTACAAAATCCTTGGGAAATGTGTGGATGAAATAAGGTCATTGTGACATTGTACAAATGTAGCGTCGTGGTCTTTCAAGTGAGAAAAAAAAATGTGACTATGCCAGGGGTCGAAGAGCTTCGCAATATGAATTTTGGGAGAATGGGAGAGGATTCGACTATGAGGTGGTTGCCAATTCTACATAGAGAATGTAACTAATAATTATTCATATAGGAAGTACGTGGCTCATTCATGCACATCAACACAAGCCTGTAACATGTTTTTGAGAAGGTGTTTACACTATTTCAAAGGTGGTCCATTTTTTCTAAACTTAGCCACTGCTATGGTGTCGAGTGTGCACTCATATTGTGAGTAGTTCTTCATGACCTTGCTCGCAATTATATAGAAGTAACAATGGAAATGCTCATCATTTATTTTTTCAATGATTTATCCATGACCTCCTCTCTTGGTTCCATATTTTTCATAGAGACTAATCTCACCCTTTTTTTGGCCATGCTTTCTTGAGCCCTAGAATCCTTGTTTGATGTCTTGCCCTTCCATGGAGAGATAGGTTAACTTGTGAATATCTTGGACATGTATGGAGTAGGCCTTTTCCAACCATAAATTCCCAATTATGTACTTGGATGATAAGAAAATTTTCACATCGAGAAACCTCTATAGTAGTTTCAAACATCAAAAATTCGCATAGGTTCAGGAAGGTAGTGTCCCAGAGGGGCATGAAAGACAATTTCCACTCCCATTGTAATTCACTAGTCATAAGGGCTGAAAAATACATGAATGTATGGATAGTCATATAGGGGTATTGTGATGCATCTTCGAGGTCAATGTCAACCAAACAAGTCTTCTTGACCTTTCCATTGATATCATCTAGAACTTTGACCCATGGGTCGACAAATTTTGCTAGAACAACGAATTTGGGAAGGAATCCCTGATCAAAAGTGTGAACCATATTGAAATACCTACATTGGTAAACAAATAAAAATGGATGAAGGAGGTGAAAATGTGGGATCATAGGATTTGCTAGGGGCTACATGAATGGGTACACAAGGAAATTGAGTAAAACATGATAACGTTAAGCAGTTGGAAAAATACAAGTATATAGGAAATAGTCCGGAGGTGACATGACTAGCAATCATTAATATATACATCATGGAGGTAACTCAATATTAATGTTGGATATGACCATCAAACACAGTGATATATAAAGGGGGATTTAGGAAATAAATAACATAAGCGAGAACATGGTAGTGGGACAACTAGTTAAACACGAACTTAATTAACTCACCAAGAATTAGTTGAAAAGGTACTAATAGTTTTTAGGATTTACATGAATATAAAAAGTAATGACGGGACTGTGACCAAAAAGGTACCAATGGTAGTTAACAAATGACGTGACAACAATAGGGCATGGATTCCAAACTTGTAAGTTACTAAATACAAATAGATTTGATTCATACTTCCTTGATCACAAAGGTGATATCTATACTGGAAAAAATGAAAATGACAAGTAGATTCGAGGACAAGTGAAAGTTGGACATGTTACCATTTTATTGACTAAAAAGGGAAAGAACAAAACAATTGAAATCCCTAACTACTAAATTCACTCTGGGTGACAAGAGTGTTGCAACCCTTTTCTTTTTGAGAAGAATTATAGGGCTTCAAGTGTGTTCCATTCACCCATATTGGACAAATAATTCCATCAAGTTGTGTGATTTTGATAGCTCCGGACTCATGGATTTCTTCCATTGTAAAGGGTCCTAGATAATGCATTTTTGACTTCCCATGATTCTTTTGGTACTTGTTTTCATATAACGAAACTTGATCATCTTGTACAAATGTCTTTCTCTTAATGTGACCTTCATGCCAAGCTTTATGTCGATCCTTCTCCATTGTTTGATGAAAATCGACCAAAAATTGGGCTTTGTCCAATGCCAACAACTCGGTGACACATTCTACAATTGAATCGTCATATGTCATGTGAGTAACATGAAGAATATATAAGCTTGAAGTAATGAACTCAAGATGAGAAATTGATTCTCTTCCATAAACGTGTCGGAATGGAGTATACCTATGCAATTTCTTTGCAGTATTCCTGTAGGCCCATAATATGGTGGGGAATCTATCATGCCAATAATATCTATTTTTCACAACATACCTTTATTAGTCCTCGCTCCATAATCTTTTTAAAGGTTTCTATTGTACCATTTTCTTGTGGATGATATGGGATACTTTTATGATGTTGAATTAGGAACTCGCGAGTGAGAGTGGCTACAATATCGCTAATGAAATGTGGACCCTGATCATTAGTCAAACTTAGAGAGAATCCAAACCAAGTGATGATGTTCTCAAAAAAATTGGTTGTAGTATCTATAGATAAATCCCTGACTAGCTCTGCTTCAACCCAATGGGTACGATAACCGGTAGTAGTGATAATATACGTCTCTTTCATATTTTTGGCTGGTGGATTGATCGGTCCTATGAATTCAATTTCCCACTTCTCAAATGGTTGAAGAGCCTGAGAAGGATTTAATGTAAACTCGTCTTTGCGCTATGGTTTACCGACTCTATAAAAAACATCACATGGCATATTTAAAGAAAATCAACCATCATAGTCCTTCTTGGAGTATCTTTTGGGAATTTCCTTCCCTTTGACATGCCCTCTATTGGAGTAGGAAAATTTGGGGTAACATTCTAGATACAACACAAACAATGATACATAATGGACCAAGGAAGCAGTGTGCGACGAGAATAAAGGAAAAGAAGCACGACGAAATTGTGGATTAGCATGCAAGGAGTTATTATGTGGACAAGTTGAGTCCACTTAGAATTAGGGTTTTGGAGTATAATGTAAGGTTTTTACCCACCTTTTGTAGTATAAATAGAGGATGCATGAGGTAGCTAAGGGGATATGATCTTGAGGAAAGAAGTTTGAAGTCCCTTTTGAGAAACCTTTTGAGTATGAGTCACATTAATAGTTTTTCGTTGGAGTTGTAGAGATTGAATGATGTCATTTTTGGAGACTTGTGGAGTGTAACTAAGGGTCAGCTCGCAAGATATGGAGCTTGATGTGATGCTGGTCAGCCTCACCAATACTAAACCTATGATTTAATGCGTGCATGGCCCTAATTTGATGAATAATAATAAGAAGCATAATATCTTTGTGGGCGTAGCCCAGGGGGGGTGAGCCATGGTAAAATCATGTGTTGTGTTGTGATGTTTTGTTGTTTCTACAATTATGAATGAATTATGAATGGCTAGAATAGTATCTTGTAGCATGCAATAATAATAATACAAAATGAAATAATTATTAGATCTTGATGAATGGTATAATATGATGAATATTAAAGTAAAAATAGAAGAAGTAGAACATCCCCAATCCATTCCATGACTGCATACATCTGCGTCATGAAGTCACCCATAAGCCATCTTAGATGAGACTACATTGTGCACTCTGTGCGCAATGTTACCTTCTAGTTTACCAGAAGGTCCGATGGTTTCTAGGGTTTTGTTGGAGAACTAAGGTAGAACCCGGGTCAACCAAAACATCCAACAAATGGTTCTTTTGTCGGTTGGAACTTAGAAGAAGAACCTAGAAAGGATCTGATGAGAAAGTGAGTGAAGAAAATGTAGTGGTAGAAAGAGATGTTCAATCCATGGAACCCTACCAAGAAAGATATTGTAATATGGTTGAAGATAAACCAACTCAAGTTCATGAAAAGATATAATAGAATCTCTAGATATACACCGTGCCAGTATCTGCAGAGGTTTGTGTTTACTAATTTATATGAAACATATTCCTGTTATTTTCCAGAGTTATTACAGGAGTGGTTATTGAGGTTGAAGGATACTCGTCCGACTAATTGGAGAAGGCCAGTAGAGTGGACTACTGAGAACATTGCACAGTTGGAAAGGGTCAATAAGAAATTCATGCTTGCAATGGATTTTTGGTTAGATAGTATCACTATAGGGTTTATTATTGAATTTGTAGTAAATACAACGAAGTCATATACTACTGCAGAGAAGGAATTCTTGAAGGGACCAAGAAGAAGGTACATTAGGTATCTTTACACGTTGATAAAGATCTTATTACATGATAAAGGTGTGATGACCATGGCATTAGACAACTAAATCACTCTACATGCATGAGGGTGCTGGGGGAAGAACTAAGGAATATCTGAGACATGGAGAAGGATATGGATGAAGATCAGAAGAAGGAAGCAATGGACCCTATTATGATGGATGAGAAAAAACCAGAGAAATAATAAGGAAAGTAGGTGTGACATGGAGTGGAAGACCCTACCAATATAAGATCAATAAGAAAAATAGGGAAGTATCCAATCGAGAGGGCTTGGACAATGATGAGGAAGAGGTAGAGGATATCCATGTGACAGGGTAGATTGAGGATATCCTACATGCCACATATGAGAGGAAAATCATATATCATGGGCTTGGTGCAGAAGAAGGCTCTCCATTCTAGATCTAAATTAGTTTGGAACCCACAATCCCATGTGTGACTAAGACATATAAAGAAGAAAAATCAGTTAACCAACAAGTGATTAGTGGTAGAAGGATTTTTATAGGACATGGGTCCAATGGATGTCCAAGTAGAAGTATAACTTCAACAAGCAACAGTCATGTATCTACATCATGTGGAGGTGATAGTTCATCCAATTTCACAATGGAAGGAGTAGATCCAACTATTAGGTTACCGGAGTTTCTAGGATAAAGGTTGGAGGACCCAGAAAACCATCTGTTCATTTGCAAGAATATTTGGGCAATTAAGAATATTATAGATGAAGATACAAAGGTTGTGCAGTTGGAAATCACATTCAGAGACTATGCACTAGACTGGTACACAGGTCTCGTTGTAAATAATCAAACATGAGAACCAACAACCATTGTAGAGGTGAAGAGGCAATTAATAAATGAATTTTAGAAACCAAATTCAGAGGATTCATTCATGAATGAGATGATTGAGATTAATCAAAAGCCAAGACATTTAGTCTGGGAGGTGGAATAGAAGTTCAAAAGACTAAAAGGTAATTTTAAATTCCCTATTACTGATATGCAACATACACATTTGTTTGTCAATTGTTTATTTCCACACTTGAAGTATACTTTGAGGCAGAGAATGTTCCAAATTCAAGTTGAGGCCTTGCAAGAAGCCTTGCAGTTAGAGGAAAATCAGTATAAGAAGACAGATCTAGTTGTGGAAGAGATGAGAGTAGATATGAAGAATCTAACATTTCAGTTAAACCAGAATAAAGGTAAGGAAAAAAGAGAATATGTCTTGTGCACATTATGTAGAATAGAAGGTCATCATAAGAATGAGTGTCCATTATTTGTGTAGTATATAAGAATAGGGATGCCAAATCCATTATTGTCAGGAGGACCATGGTGTGAGATATGAAAAACACATGGACATGATATTTATCATTTCCCTATGATGCAGAAGTATTAGACAGTGCCAAAGAACACATTTTGTAACTTTTGCAAGTCAGTAAGAAACAAAGACAAGGACTGTAGAACCTTGGATATAATTAAGGAGAGGATATCATATGCATTTAGGGTATGGGATGAATTAATTACAACAAAACCCACAGAACATCCACACTACAATACCACACACAATTTCAAGCAAAATTGTAGTATAATAACATGCAATAATTGGAGCACCACCACAGTATAACAACATGTAGCAATGTGCAATTCCACCATAGTACAATAATGCACAACCATAGTATAACTAGAAACCATAGTATAATACAATGCGTATTGATAATAAGGGTAACAAAGGAGGCTTTAGAGGAGGAGGTTGTGGAGGAAGAGGATTTGGAGGTAGAGGACCAATAGTATGTCACAATTTTCAGAAACCTAGACATTATGCAAGAGATTGTCCACAACCACCTATGACATGTATTTATTGTCACGAAGCAGACCATGAGACATAAGATTTTCCAACACTGTTGACAAAGATACATGACATGAGGAACTAGAACAACCAGAATGTGCAATGGATTGTTGCGGAGACCAGAGAAGATGATGGGAAAAATATAAACATAGTTACTAGAGGTGGAGCCAAGATAGGTGTATATGCATGAAAGAAGGATCAGGACCAGTGCCAGTGGGTCAGGAAGAATATAACGACTAAACATAAGTTTTATGTGCACAAAGAAAATGAAACTTTCAAAGAAGCTAGACAAGATATTTTAAAGGAAAATATTGCATCTACTTCAAGAACAAATCTAGGAGACGATGTACCATTGTATGACATGCCTCTTTTATTTGATCAAAACAACAAACATAATCCTTCAGAGGAATTAAGTAACTTGAAAAAAGTTTTGGTGTCTTGTGTAAAATTGTTGAATGATTAAAATTCTTTACAAGCACTGCAGAGTTGATGTTGAAGCCCACTACCTCTCAACCCACAGGTCGAAAGGTCCACGTCAACACAGGATCTTTCCTCCTTCCACAGCCCGAAGAACTCCAAATGGTTCTTCTATTTCCCTATTGAGAAATCTGCACCCACAAAAAACTCTCACTGGATCCCCTTGTTACACTTGGGAGATCGGACTTTGCAGCTTCATGAATCCTATGGTCGAGTGTTGGCCTCTTGAATCCTCGAAATCTAACAACATTCAACGTTGACCTTTTCCTATCGAGGTTTTCCCTATCATGATTTCGGCACTCGTGATGTCGAACAACTTGTCTTACCGACTCCCGAACCCCGATATGCCGAAACCCTGATACACTCACGAGTTTGACCTTTCAACACCCTTCACCTCATCGACATTTCAGACTTCACAATATCGCTAATCCTGATGAAATTGTTTTGGGACTTCTCGCCATGAACCTCTAAAAGGTATGCCACCTTTCCACCTCGCAGACTGCCCTGTGGCCCACACAATCCCTGTGGCTTTCAGAATATCGCGTTTCATGATTTCACGATTCCTGTTGGTATGTTCACGGGACTTCCACCCACGAAACCCCAATATATGTATCCACATGTAAATCTGATGGCCCTTGTGGCTCGGATCTACGGTCCTGCCCCTCTTGAGATTTGAACCTCTCAATAATACTCATTGTATCTCCCTTGTTCCTCCGCGAGATCTAACAACTCACGAAAATTCGTGAATCCTCCTCAGAGAATTTCGATCGTCCGTTCTTGCTCCAAGAACCTCTGCACAACTAACTAAGCCACTTCTCTCTGTGGAACTCGCCCTCCTGTGCATAAACTTACGATTCCTCTTGAAAAATTCAAGTTACTTGACCTTCTCCTACCTCCAACGACCTTTTGAAGACTTTAGATCCTTCTGAACTGTCTTCAGTTTCGAGTATTGGAGAAGACTCTTGCATGCACTCCTTGCGGCAACCTTTAGACACTTCCAAGTGTTGAATTTACTTTGAATCTGCGTACACCTATAGCAATAGTCTCTAAATTCTCCTCTCAAGTTCACAACCCTAATATTTCACTTGGCCTGCGAACTCCTTGCATGGCTCCTATGCCCAAATGCACTTTTGCATGAATGAGAACAAAAGCTTAACCACCTGAGTCCTTTGTCAACACACTCCTTGCAAACACTTTAGCTGCACTCTTTGCAGAACTTTGGATCAGGTAGAGAAACAATTGAAACTCATTCCTACTTCCTTTCAGACTTCAAACTCAAACCATGAAATCATATACACATCATATAAAGCAAATGTATAATAGGAAGAAAATATACATGAGCATATCATTCAGCATCAATACACAGAGAATAAACACAAAACCATGAATTTGAATCAACCTCTTTCTATTAATCCAAATATCGGTACATGGGCGTTCTTACACAACTCTCTGCTTCTCTTGCTCCAATAATGATGCTTCATAATAATTTTACAATGCACAATGAGGGTGTCTATATCCCGTTTCCCTCTTGTGCACTAAAACTGTCTAATCTAGAATTAAATTCCATCTACTTGCATTAACTACTATAAATGTCTTCTACGTACTAAGGACGAGAGAAAATCGCTCAAGGTCCGATTACATTATACAAGTGCACATTCATTAAATTTTCACATTTATGTTCACGCATAAAATCCAAGAGAAATTCAAAATTTGTGCTGGCTTGTCCAGCTGTCCTTCGCTTCCGCGTTGGCTCGGTTGATGTTGGAGATGCTCCTGCATCATACTCCCTCGCTTGAAAATTTCCATGGGCTCATGTACATGAGCTCACGCATGATCTGTCCATGCTTCTGTATCCCCGCTTCGTTCTCCCAGCTGGCATATTCAACTGGATGGTTCTTCCATTTGACCAAATACTCAAAGTATTCTTTCTGCCTGGTCTTCTTGTTCACTCTCTTATCTAGTATGCAGTCCATATGCGACTTATCTATTACTGGAATCTGTTTTCACCACTAGATCGTTGGTTGTTCATTTTCTATCCTTGTTTCCTCAGCTCTATATGGGTACAAATCCGAGATATTGAATATCGGGGAAATTCCGATCCCATCAGGTAATTCTATCTCGTAAGCGTTTGCCCCAAATTTCTTCAAGACCTTACATGGCCCGATTTTTTTCATCTTCAGCTTATTATATGTTCCTCTTGGGAACCTTTCTTTTCTCAAATGTGCCAGAACCAAGTTACCAACCTCAAACTAAAGTTTTCTTCTATGTTGATCTACTGTACGTTTGTATTCATGGCTTGAATTATGCAATCGCTCCTTCACCTGGCTGTGAAGTTCTTTCATCGCCTCTGTGAATTCTTCTGCACTAGCACTCCTAGTCACAGTCTGTTCTGAATCTCTCAGTTCAGAAATTCCCCTTGGCTGCATGCCATAGAAAACCTAAAATGGACTCTGCCCTGTGATTCTGTTAACTGATTCATTATAAGAAAAATTTTCCTATGGTAATAAGTTGTCCCACTAGCTATGGTGTTCTGTCACCAGGCTTCTCAGCAAGTCTCCCAGACTTCTATTTACCACTTCTATCTGCCCATCTATCTGAGGATGATAATATAAACTAAATGAAAAGTTAGTTCCCAACTTCTTCCATAAGGTCCTCCAAAAGTGCCCTATGAATTTGGTGTCTCGATCCGAAACTATGCTTCTCGGTAAGCCATGAAGTCGAATGACTTCCTTGAAAAACAAATTCGCAATGTGAGTTGTGTCACTGGTTTTCTGACATGGAATGAAGTGTGCCATCTTGGAAAATCTATCCACCGCCACAAAGATTGAATCAACACCTCTTTGTGTTCTTGGTAACCCCAATATGAAATCCATGCTAATCACATCCCACAGCCTCTCTGGTATGGGCAATGGTTGATAAAACCCCACATTTTGCTTCCTCCCCTTCAAATGCTAGAAAATTATACATCTGTCTACGAATATCTTGACATTTTCTCGCATTCCCGGCCAAAAATATGACTCATTTATCTTTTCGAATGTCTTGTCATGATCAAAGTGCCCTGCCAATCCTCCACTATGTTTCTCCTTCAGCAAATTCTCCCTCATGGAGCATTTCAAAATACACAGTTGATTACCCCTAAACAATAATCCTTCCTGGATCATGTAGTCTATCCACAGGCTTCTATCTCTGAGAATTGGATTCTCAGCTGCTTCATATGCCTCCTTAAAATCTGGATCATCAACGTACATGTCCCTAAGATCATCAAAACCCAATGTTTTGACTTTGAACTCCTGCAACAACAAACACTTCCTGCTCAAAGCATCAGCCACTTTGTTAGCAGTACCGGAAATATGTTTTATCACAAAAGTAAAATTCTGCATATACTCAACCCATTTTCATGTCTTTGGTTCAACTTCTCCTATTGAGTCACAAACTACAGTGCATGGTTGTCACTGTACAAGACAAACTCCTTCGGGATCAAGTAATGCCTCCATTTCTTCAATGCCTGAACAACAACATAGAACTCATTATCATAAGTGGAGT
Source organism: Picea engelmannii (assembly GCA_009831015.1). NCBI lineage: Eukaryota > Viridiplantae > Streptophyta > Pinopsida > Pinales > Pinaceae > Picea > Picea engelmannii. The sequence continues at coordinate 299,417 of ML777913.1, forward strand.
ACTTCACTTTCACTTCATTCAGCTTCTCGCTGATGTATGCTATCGGCCTATCTTCCTGACTCAAGACTTCCCCGATTGCAAATCCGCTTGCATCGCATTTCACTTGAAATGTCTTTCGGAAATCCGGCAACACCAAAACTGGTTGTTCCGTGATCTTCCTCTTCAATAGATTGAAACTCTTCTCAACCTCCTCTGTCCAGTGAAAAGACTTGTGTCTTTTCTTCACTATATCCATCATTGCTGCACTAATTCCATTGAAATTCCTGATGAACTTTTGGTAGAAACTAGCCAATCCATGAAAACTTCTCACCTCAAAGATATTCCTCTATGATGGCCAATTCTTGATCACTTCCACCTTATATGGATCCATCCTCAACTCATTTACTAAAATAACAAACCCAAAGTAAATGAGATTTGTCTTCATGAATGAGGACTTCTTCATATTTATCAACAACTTCTCCTGCTATAATTTCTACATCACTGTAGCCAAATGCTTCAGATGCTCTGCCATTGTTTTACTATAAACCAGTATGTCATCCAAATACACAATGACAAATTTTCTGATGAACTCCATCAGGGCTTTGTTCATCAACCTCATGAAGTTAATTGGGGCATTTGTTAAGCCAAACAACATAACAAGCCATTCATACAACCTCTCGTTGGTTTTGAATGCTGTCTTCCACTCATCACCTTCTCTCATGCGGATCTGGTGATAACCACTTTTCAAATCAACCTTTGAAAAATACTTTGCTCCTCTCAAGCAATCCATCAGATCATCCATCCTCAACAATGGAAATCTATACCTGATGGTTATCTTGTTTATCTCCCTCGATTCAGTACACATCCTCCAACCTCCATCTTTCTTCGGACTGAGTATTGTTGGAATAGCACACAGACTCAAGCTTTCCCTGACCAAACCTTTGTCCAATAAATCCTGGACTTGTCTCTTAACTTCTTCATTTTCTTGTGGTGTCAATCTGTACGTGGATTTATTTGGCAAACTGGCTCCTATTATGAGATCAATATGATGACTCACACTCCTGATCGGTGGCAACGAACGAGGTAATTCATCCACCACTATGTCAGCGAACTCTTCCAGCAATTCCTAAACCTCTTCTGGTAAATCATCCACTCTTGTGCTGGTCAAAATAATTCTAGGCTTTCTAACCACAATGAGTTGTGGATCTTCCTTCTTCTTAACCTCTGTAAGAATTTCCTTCCCACTCTTGAGAAGTATAGTGTTGCTTACTTCCAGTTTTACATCCTTATCCTTGATTGGAAGTAACATGTGAGTCCTCCCATTCTTCTCTAGGGTGTATGTGTTCATTCTCCCATCATGAATCACATTCCTGTCATATTGCCATGGTCTACCCAGCAATAGATGACAAACATCCATAGGAATGACATCACACAAGATCTTATCATTGTATCCTCCTATCTTAAATTCAACTAAACGTTGTTTAGTGACAGTTACCTAATGTCCTTTCTGTAGCCACGAAACTCTATATGGGCTTGGATGATCAGTCGTCTCCAGCTCCAGCTTTTCTACCATCTCAGTTGAAATAAGATTATCCATCCTACCACTATCCACGATGACCTTGCATACCCTATCCTTGGCCTTGCAAGCAGTCCCTAAAAGTCTGGTCCTTTCGACTGAACTCTCCACCTCCTTCTCTGGTGTCAAAAGGACTTTTTGCATCATCAACGATCTTCCGCCTTCAACGTCTTCTGCCTCAACATCCCACCTCTGTGCCTTGGCGATGTGAGCTTATCCTTCTTCTCTCTTCTTATCTGGACACTCATAAGACTTGTGCCCATTCTTTCCACATGTGAAGCAAGTTATTACTCCACCTCTTCCTCTTCCTCTACCTCTAGTACGAGGAAAAGTGTTGTTGTCAGCATAATCTCCTCTCTGCTCAGTATGTTGCCCTCGATGTTCAACATATTTCCCTCTCTGTGAGGTTCCACCTCTCTTAGTTCGATTCTGAGGTTTCTTCCAGTCCTCCTTAGGCTTCTAATATTTATCCAGGGCAACTGATTTGCCTCTAGGCTGACTTCTACCTCGACCTCTCTGACTTTTCTTTCGGCTCAGCTTCTCTTCCGCTTTTAGAGCCATATTATAAGCATCTTCCACCGTTCGGATGGTTACCATGCTCATCTCATCCTGGATATCATATCTTAGGCCATTCATGTATCTGGAAACTTTTTCATCATCTCTCCCTCGATGACCTGCTCTGATGTTCAGTTTATAGAATTCCTTAGTGTATTCTTTCACTTTCATCGGCTTCTGTCTCAGGTTCTTCATTCTCCTGAACAGAGTAATTTGATAATATCTGGGGATGAATTTTGCCTTCATCTTCATGATCATTCTATCCCAACTTTTGATCTTCTGCTTGCCCTTGTAGCATCTGTCAGCTTGTAGTTCATCCCACCACAATGTTGCATGTCCCTTCAATCTTGTGACAGCATGCTTGACATTCTTGTCCTCTTCGACATCTTCATAGTCGAAGTATGTGTCTAGAGCTCTAATCCAGTCTAGAAGCTCCTCTGCATCGAAGTTTCCCTCATAAAATGGAATGTCCATCTTCGCTCTTACACCCATTCTTGCAATAGATTTGATCAAACGTTCGTTTGATGCATCTTTAGCTGCAACTTCTTCTTCTCGTTCAGCCTCAATTACACTTTCGAAATCACTGAGATCCCCTACATTGAATATGCATTTTTGCATTGTCTCCATGTCTTCGAGTCTAGCTCGTAGGTCACGCATCTCTCTCTCCATGGCTGGATCTATCATCTGCCTGCCTCTTCTTCTCGACATTTCCCTATCCTCTGGTGGATCGGGTGTTTTCATGTCCTTTATCCTTGGCGGCATGGTGAATTTCTTCTTCTTCTCTGCTACAGAAAGCAAAGAACCTTTCTGAGCTCTGATACCAGATGATGTCGATGCTCTCTACCTCTCAACCCGTAGGTCGGAAGGTCCACGTAAACACAGGATCTTTCCTCCTTCCACGGCCCGAAGAACTCTAAATGGTTCTTCTATTTCCCTATTGGGAAATCTGCACCCACAACAAACTCTCACTGGATACCCTTGTTACACTTGGGAGATCGGACTTCGCAGCTTCACAAATCCTATGGTCGAGTGTTGGCTTCTTGAATACCCGAAATTCAACAACAGTCAACGCTTACCTTTTCTTATCGGGGTTTTCCCTATCGCGATTTTGACACTTGCGATGTCGAACAACTTGTCTTACTGACTCCCAAACCCCGACGTGCCAAAACCCCGATACACTCGCGAGTTTGACCTTTCAACACCCTTCACCTCATCGACATTTCGGACTTCGCAATATCGTGAATCCTGATGCAATTGTTTCAGGACTTCTCACCATGAACCTCCGAAAGGTATGCCACCTGTCCACCTCACGGACTCCCCTATGGCCCACACAATCCCTGTGGCTTTCAGAATATCGCATTTCATGATTTCACGATTCTTGTTGCTATGTTCACAGGACTTCAACCCACAAAACCCCAATATATGTATCCACGTGTAAATTTGACGGCCCTTGTGGCTTAGATATATGGTCCTGCCCCTCCTGATATTTGAACCTCTCGGCAATACTCACCATATCTCCCCTGTTCCTCCACGAGATCTAACGGCTCACAGAAATTCGTGAATCCTCCTCGGAGAATTCTGACCGTTCGTTCTTGCTCCAAGAACCTCTGCACAACTAACTAAGCCACTTCTCTCCATGGAACTCACCCTCTTGTGCATAAACTTACAACACCTCTTGCAAACTTCAAGGTACTTGACCTTCTCCTACCTCCAACGACCTTTTGAAGATTTCAAATCCTTCTAAACTGTCTTTAGTTTCGAGTATTGGAGAAGACTCTTGTGCACACTCCTTGCGACAACCTTTGGACACTTCCAAGTGATAAATTTCCTTTGAATCTGTGTACACCTGCAGCAGCAGTCTCTAAAGTCTCCTCTTAGGTTCGCAACCCTGAGATTTCACTTGGCCTGCGCACTCCTTGCACGGCTCCTATGCCCAACTACACTTTTGCATGAATGAGAACAAAAGCTTAACCACCTAAGTCCTTTGTCAATGCACTCCTTGCAGACACTTCAACTGCACTCCTTGCAGGAACTCTGGCTCAGGTAGAGAAACAATTGAAACTCATTCCTACTTCCTTTCAGACTTCAAACTCAAACCATGAAATCATATACACAGCATATAAAGAAAATGTATAACAGGAAGGAAATATACATGAGCATATCATTCAGCATCAATACACAGAGAATACACACAAAACCATGAATTTGAATCAACCTCTTTATATTAATCCAAATATTGGTACATGGGTGTTCTTACACAACTCTCTGCTTCTCTTGCTCCAATAATGTTGCTTCATAATATTTTTACAATGCACAATGAGGGTGTCTATATCCCATTTCCCTCTTGCGCTCTAAAACTGTCTAATCTAGAATTAAATTCCATCTACTTGCATTAACTACTATAAATTCCTTCTACCTACTAAGGATGAGAGCAAATCACTCAAGGTATGATTACATTATACAAGTGCACATTCATTAAATTGTCACATTTATGTTCGTGCATCAAATCCAAGAGAAATTCAAAATTTGTGTTGGCTTGTCCAGTTGTCCTTCGCTTCCACGCTGGCTCACTTGATGTTGGAGATACTCCTGCATCAAGAGTCTATTATAAAAGTTCAATTATTAGGAAGAAGGGGTAAAGACAGCGAGTCAGGTCCGTAAGAAGAGAAGAAAAAGTAGGGAATTCAGGATGAATGAAAACATTGGAGATTTTAATATGAGGTATATTATATTAGACCTTGGGTCTAAAGTCAATGTTCTACCAAAGAAGACATGGGAAGCTATGGGGGAGCCTACATTGGGGTATTCACCAATCCAGTTGAAGCTATAAAATCAGAATAGAGTGGTGCCAATTGGAATATTGAAAGGGATACCAGTAGATCTAGATGGTGTGTGCACCATAGAAAAATTTAAAGTCATTGAAATAGTGGATAAGACTTCACCATATCCAACATTATTGGGTCTGGATTGGGTATTTGATAACCAGGATATTATCAATTTGAAGACAAGGAAGATGATATTTGAATTTGGAGAATACAAATTTATTGTGTCATTGGATCCCTCAGAAGGATGAAGTTATATGAAACCTATGACATAAAATTTTATTACAAAAGACACAAATCAACTATATAGAACTAGTGTACATGAAGAGGATTGCATATACCCAACTGCAGGTGGAATTCTTAATTGGTGGAGTATTATTTCTTATGCTTCAAACTTTGACACAAGAGTGGAAAAATGGAAACAACGGCTACATGAATTATCTACTAGAAGATGTGCCAGAAGATGTGTCAGAATGACGTGTGGGATAAGTGTTAGAAAAACAGGACCGTGAAGCAATAAAATAAAACCAATGCAGAAACAAAACACAGAAGACACACAATACAAGAGAGACACAGATTTACATGGTTCACCCAGTGTGGGCTACGTCCACCAGAGAAATTGCCAGGTCCTTCCATTATTATTATCCAGCAAATGAAGGGATACAACCTACAACAAAACCTGTTGTAACTTCCTCTTCTTTCTCTCACAATCTCCTCTCTCAGTATACAATATTCACCATCAATCATAGCTACAATACATTTCCCTCATAAAAGAGGGTTGCCTTCTAGGGAAAAAACCCTAACATAATCTCTACCATTAGATCTGCGACCTTATAATGAACGGTCCAGATTTACAATGAAATTACAATATACTTTCACAAGGCAATTTTTGCTTCGGGGACTTTGCCCCTGAACCGTCGCTGGGGGCCCACTTTCCCCCAGACCCCGCAGAGGGGGTACCCCCCCTCTGCACTCCCCCATGTGGAAGAGTGTACATACTTCTGGGGTGTAAATACTTCATGGGATATAAACACAGCTGAAAGTAAAAGACCTATAAATCAGGAAGATAATCAGGCTCCACAACCAACAATAATATGGGTTGGTATAGAGGTAAGAGAACCTCCTATTGTTTATGGTCAAAATAATTTAGAAGAAATTTTAATGAATTTTGAGGTAGAATTTTTGGAGAATAAAATATTACCAACATTAGATATTTCCTTAAAATAAACACCTAAAATATGGTGGGGAACTCATAAGGAGAAGATTAATAAGTATTGGTTTCAGTGAAAAAGGTTATTGTGCATTAGATTTGGAGCAGAACAAGAGAACAAATTTATAGAGAAATATGATTGATTTGGACAACCCAAATGTAGATAGGTTCATGGTTCAATGGATATTAATACCACCTAAAGAATGGCCACATCATTTTATTCACCCATTAGAAGGAATTCCAAAGAATTGGTACACAGATTTAGAATAGTGCAGGGAAACTGCAAAGGGAGGAAATGCAAAATAATTTTGTGATTACATTTTACTTTGAGCATGAGAATCCAGAAATAAATACAACAATGAAGGTGATCAGAGACAAGATATTTGAAGAACCCAAATTTTAAATAATCCCAACATATCAGAATCAGACTAGACAAACATTTAAAGAATTATTTGTTGGACATATCGACCACACTGAGAGGGGGGGGGGGGTGAATTAGTGTAGGGATATTTAAAAAAAACTTCTTTACAAAACACCTTAGTTGTAAATAACCATTTACTCATTATTTATTACCTTAACTAGTAATCATATCTCAACATCAAACATCATCAATAAATCATCACCACAAGGAACACAAGGCACACAAGATATCTGTATAAATTTATTTTGTATTACAGACAACAATCCTTGGGGTTTATCATCATCAACCGAAATGAGTAGCAACTCTCAATGCAAGACCCAACATCCACATGTCAACACCAACTAAGAAGAGGAATCCAATCCTCAAGTACAAGACCTAGCTTGTAGACAGAATCCCATTTGTCAACATGTAAGTGACATGTTAATAGCACAACCCATGTATGTATAGAACCTACCTTACTGCATCATGTGTTTATACACTCTCTTCCTTTTGTCAGCTTGCATACATCTTCAGAAAATAGATTTTCTGAAACTTCAACCTTCTATCCCTTCAGGCCCTTTCTACTTTGGTCACATGCACTTGTGATCTGTCATTATGATCTTCCTGTCACTACTCAATTTGTTCCATAACCAATCACAAACATATCTATGCCATCCAAAAACCTATGCATGCTCCTCATGCATACACATTTATAGATCATGGACATCTCTCAATAAAAAAAAAACTGAACTACTGAACCAACCAGTTACCATATTCATACATCAATACAACCATACAAATAATGCCTCAAGAATTCACCATACTATGAGAAAATATAAGCATGAATACACCATATAAACATACCTTATCTTCTATAGCATATCTAAACCATTAGACCACTATTATGGGAACATGCTTCAGACTTCAATAACATGGCACCAACACTTGCTCGATATTTTATAGATTTTACCTCATGTGTGTGCCCTATTATACTACCATCCCGCATACATACACACACTATTATACTATTATCCTGCATACATATCAGAAACTAGGGTTTTTCAGTGTTTCTGAAACTCTGAAACTTTCACCATCAATAACTTAGACTTACGAAACTTCTTATGCATCCATGAGTACCTACAATGAATCTTTTACCAAGAATAGATATTCAATATGCTCAAGAGATTCACCCATAAGAGACCCTTTCTCTCTTATTTATACTTCTCCAAGTATCCTCCTCATCTAACCAAATCTAACCAACTTCCTTCTTTTGGGGCTAACCCACTTCTAACCACTTTGTCCACTTCTAACCCACTTAGCTACAAATAGTAATTTCTTCACTTATAGTTGCAACTAATTTATTTTTAATTGTTTTCTTGTTGAAACCACTTAACCCATGACTAACCACTTTGATTAGTTAACTTTCTTCTAGGAGCTTCTTTGACTTCTTTGACCTTCTAGGGGATTCTAGACAAACATGAGGGTTCTCCAACTTCACAAGGTCATAACTCTCTAACTGTGGGGAGTTAGGTGAAGTCTCACATATCACCGGAAATGGCATGATGAGCATTATCCATCTAGAATAATATTACTTAAAAATTCATTGATGTTCATCACAATATTCCATAATCAATCCTTGGGTTCCTTAACCACACATCTAGGATGACTCAACCACTCAACCATTTGGACTTCACAAATTGTCTTACCATGATGGATTTCACCATAAGGGGACCACTTTGGATTTCATCCATTTGGTACTTCCTATTAGTCATGACAACACAACAATGAACAATATTTACATCATCATGTCTATACATCAATCCATGAAAATACATCACTTACATCTATGACAACATAGGCCATCAATCAATACGTAAATGATATTATGAAAAGACATCAACTCTTTGACATCAATCCTTTGACATTAATGACAACATAATGCAACAATATTCCCCTTTGGCATTGATGGAAATACTAACATTGATGTCAACACCAATCATTGATGGCAACATGTAGACATGGAAATTCTCTTCACCAATAGACATCTCAATCACATCAATGTGACTATCTCTCCCCCTTTGACATCAATGACAAAGGGTAGTTCTCTCCTTGGGGTTGCTCCCCCTACCTTAACTCTCCTTGGGGCTGCTCCCCCTACCTAAACTCTCCTTGGGGCTTCTCCCCCTATCTGGATTCCTTTGAGATTCCTATGAATATTCCTTTGGAACAAGGGATATCACTCTGATACAATGTTGAATACATATCACTCATGCTCCCCTTGTGACCATCTCTCCCCCTAGACACATGCATTTTTGATCTCTCTCCAAGAATCTATCTCTCAAATCATTTATCTCTCTATCCTGCATCTCATGAATATCTCCTCTTTGAATCATGGGAAGAAGAATAACTCCTCCTATGGGTATGTCTCCTCCTATCTTCTCTGCAAGATGAATAATGCATTGCTACAACAATATACTTCTGCTAGAAATGCTACTGCTCAACCAGAACATAGATCAACTACCCAAGAATGATATTCTCTTCCTATGAATATTCTTGGACCTGTCCATGCATCAAACTTGTTCCATACCATACTTCATGAAGCAAAATGATATGTCAATAGAATCATGAGCAAAATATCAACCATGTACATCATGTGCCAACCATGCACATCAACACCATAAAATAAGATCTCATCACTGAAGTATATATGACAAGAATACGTGCCAAAAAGTGTACCAAGCATTTATCGAGATCATCAACAAGTGCCTCTATCAATGTACCACTAACATCATCAACATGCCAACCATGTTCCTTAAACAAGTGTCATATCACATATGATATGTCTCTATCATAAACCAAGTGTCATAAACCATGTGTCAAAATATGTATCTCAACCATCAAGCATCGAATAATGTACCAACCAAACACCATAGCAAGTGTCTTAGATATCCCATACATCATGTATCAAAGTATATTCTAAACACGTAATCCTAATGTTGTACTTTAACCAAGTACTATCACCCACAATCATTTACCATCTACAAGTGCATCAACCATGCACCAAGATGTGTTCCCATATATGTATGCCATATCAACCATAAACCATGTGCCAATCATACTTCTAGCAACTGCCTTAACCAATGTAACAAGCATGTGTCAATAATGCATCAACTATAGATCAAGATATGACTCATCAATGATGTACAACATAACCATCTCATTAAATCATCAAATACATGTCCCGATATGTAGCTCAACCACATGCCAAATGAATCCACTAAGAAATCCAACAAATATGCCTCTAACAATACATCATAATATATATCAATGGATCTCACATATATACCAGCCATGTACCATCACAAATCTACCTCAAAAACCATTCACTACAACAAGTACTAAGAAACCAGTAGTATCTCTAGACATGTACCAAAAGTGTGCCTCAATAGATCAATGATATGTCTAGCTAGTATCACATCATCATGATATATATTATAACCAAAGTTCCCTAACTTCATTGTCATAACCAACATCGTTCCTCAACAAAAAATGCCTCAATCCATACTCTAGAGTTAGGATCATGCATCTAGGATAGTCATCAAACATATTCTTCAACACTCAACCATATGTGATCACCATACATACATCAAACATACATGAAACCATATAATCATGAAAACTTGCAATAAACCATGTCAGACCCTGTGAAACATAGTTATATCATCAAATCATGCTGCAACTCATCTGCATAGCCTTCTTTTCCAAGGATTTTACCACAGATACATGACATGTTACATATACAACTCGTGTATGTACGTGACCTTTATACATGTTAGCTTATGTATGCACGTGACTTATTCCACAGGATCCCATGTATGATTATGAAAATTTCAAGCTTGAGCTTGCCTCATGGCTTCCCTTTTTTTTTGTTGTTCAATCTTCTTCACCCACTTCTAAAAGTGTATCAACTTCTCAGAATTTGAGCTCTGATCTTCCATATTTTCAACGTTTTCTTCCTTCCTAGCTTCATGTTTTCTTCTTGTCATGCTATATGAAGCACTCTTCATGGACTGTCTTCGTGTGTTCTAGCAATCCTGGGATTTCTGGAAAAATCCATTGTAGTTGTAGCATCTCATGAAGTGACAATGAGCAGCAATGTGCCCCACTTGATTCCATCTCCAACACCTTAGGGTGGTATTAAACCTTCCATTATCTTTCCTTGCATAATGTTTTCAATCCAAATCTTTGTGAACATATTCATTAGATGAGTATCAATGACCATGAAAAAGAAATTCATAACTTTGCTTTGGTGTCCACCTTGAAGGTGTCTTTCATTTGAATTTTGTTTGAGGTGTAAAGATGGCTTCTTGATCTCTTCCTTGATTTGTTCTTTTGAAATTTTCCTTCATTTGTGTATATGGTTGACTTGAAACATTTCTTAAACCTTTTTAGAGTGAAGGACTTACCTCATGCTTCTTAGAAGTGCTAGCTTCAAGATGAGAAACTTCCTTGTTGTATCCAAGACCTGATTTATAATGTGGAGATATTTGGTTATCTAGGATGTAATCCAAGATTGTTGACTTATTCATGAACTTGATGTGAGTGTTTTTCTTCTCTACTTTCTTTCTAATATCAACAACTTCAGCTTCCATCTTATGGAATGACTCTTCCTTTTCATTTATTATATTTTTCAATAGTTCCTCTATCCTTTTGGCTTCTTCAATTTGGTTCTTCAGATTGACATTAACTTCAAGACTTTTGATAATTTCATCATCTACCTTCTTTGTTTCTTCTACTTGACTAGTTATATCATTCTTTGGTTTCTTGATCTCTTCTTCTTTATTCATGAGTATTTTGTTTAGTTCCATGGTATGCCTAGGGTATGTTTCTAGGATTTCCTTAGTGTATTTTTCAAGATACTCAAAACAAGTTGAACTATTTCCTATTTCATAGCTAACATCATACAACTCGAATAAAAGTTTATCTTTAAGTTTCAACAAATATTCTTCTTCATCATTTTCAAATTCTATACAAAATTATTCTATATCATCTTCTTCATTTGTAAGAGAAAATTCAACTTCACTAGGAGTATTGTAACCATAATATTTTGGAGAGTCTTTACCTTCATTGTCCTTGGTGGAATTGGCTTCAGTGTATTTTATTTTTTCTTGATATACCTTCTCTAGCTTCAACCACAGGTCCTTGGCATAATTACATTGTCCCATGCTTGAGAGTCCATTGAAAATGGTCTTGAAGGATAATGAATCATTCTTCTTTTCTTCCTTTTGAGTTGTAAACTTTAACTTATTCTTCAAGGGAACTGATCCACCGATAGCCTCTTTCCAAACACCTACTCCTTTTTCTTTCAAATACCCTGTCATTTCTATCCTCCATGTTGAATAATCTGTCTCATCAAACATTGTAATATCATCATCCATTTGTGTGTCCATGGATCTCTGCCAAGCTTGTTAATGCTTTAATGAAGGCCTGCTCTGATACCAATTGTTGGACACCCTGACCACACTAAGAGGGGGGATGAATTAGTGTAGGGATATTTTCAAAACACTTCTTTACAAAACACCTTAGCTAGAAATCACCATTTACTCATTATTCATTACTTTAACTACTAAGCATATCTCAACAACAAACATCTTCAATAAACCATCACCATAAGGAAAACAAGGCACACAAGATATATGTATAAATTTCTTTTGTATTTTGGAAAACAATCCTTGGGGTTTATCAACATCAACTAAAATGAGCACCAACTCAAAGAGAGCACCAAATCTCAATGCAAGACCCAACATACAAATCTCAGCACCAACTAAGAAGAGGAATCCAATCCTCAAGTACAAGACCCATCTTGTAGAAAAAATCCAATATGTCAACAGGTATGTGACTTGTTAATAGTGCATCACACATATGTACGTGACCTACATATGTTGCAACACACATATGTATGTTCTATTCCTTCTGTCATCCTCTGTACATCTTCAGAAACTAGAGTTTCTAAAACTTAAACCTTATGGCCCTTTAGGCCCTTTATGCTTCTGTCACATGCACTTGTGATCTGTCACTGTGACCTACATGTCACTACTCAATCTGTGCCATAACCAATCACACACATATCTATGCCATCCAACAACCTATGCATTATCATCATGTATACACAATTACAGATCATGGAAATCTCTCAATCAGAACATAATTGAACTACTCAACCAACTAGCTACTGTATTCAGACATCAATAAAACCATACAAATAATGCCTCAAGAATTTATGATACCATGAAAAAATCTAAGCATGAAGAAAACAAATAACCATACCATATCTTTTGTAGCAGATATGAACCAATAGACCACTCTTCTGGAAACTTTCTTCAGACTTCAGGAACCTGGCACCAACACTTGCTCAAGATTTTATATCTTTTCCCTCATGTATGTACCCTATTATATTGTCAACCCACACACGTACACACCCTATTATATTGTTAGCCCGTGTACATCTTAGAAACAAGGGTTTTTCAATATTTCTAAAACTCTAAAACTTTATTTGTTAATACCTCAAACTTATGAAAATTTTGATGCATCCATGAGTACCTGCAATGAATATTTCACCAAGAAAACATATTCAATATGCTCATTGTATTCACCCATACGATTCCATTTCTCTTTTATTTATACTTCTCTAAGTAGCTTCCTCATATAACCAACTCTAACGAACTTCCTTCTTTTGGGGCTAACCCACTTCTAACCAATTTTTACACTTCTAACCCACTTTGCTACAAATAATAATTTCTCCACTTCTAGTTGCAAATAATTTATTTTTAATTGTTTTCTTGTTGCAGTCACTTAACCCATGACTAACTACTATGACTAGTCAACTTTCTTCTAGTATCTTCTTTGAATTCTTTGACCTTCTAGGGGATTCTATAAAACACATGAGGGTTCTCCAACTTCACAAGGCCATGACTCTCTAACCGTGAGGAGTTAGGTGACGTTCCACATATAAACAAAAATGTCATGATGAGCATTATCCATACATAATAGTATTACTTAAAAATTCATTGATGTTCATTACAATATGCCATATTCAATCCTTGGGTTCCTTAACCACACATGTATGATGAATCAACCACTTAACCATTTGGACTTCACAAAGCATCTTCCTGTAAGGGATTTCACCATAAGGGGACCACTTTGGAGTTAATCCATTTGGTACTTCCTATCAGCCATGACAAGACAACAATGACCAATATTTACATCATCTCATCTATACATCAATCCATGACAATACATCACTTACATTTATGACAACATAGGCCATCAATCAATAAATCAGTGATACTATGAAAAGAAATAAACTCTTTGAAATCAATCCTTTGACATCAATGACAAAATAATGCAACATTATTACACTATTATCATGTCATAGAAGAAGAAGATTCAAAAGAAGAAAAACCACACAATATCTAGAGCCCAAAAGTTGAAGGAGAAAGAGAGGTAAAAGGACCACAATTAGAATCATAATATTATGTTGCATCTTTGAAGATAAAGAAGGTAAATATTGGAAGAACAAAGAATCCAAAGATGGAATGTATTGGAGATTATTGGGACAACCAGACAGTGGAAAGTATAATAGAGTTACTGCGTGAATATAGTGATTTTTTCCCAATGACATTTTCATAGATTAAGGGGATAGAAGGGGAACTTGGAGATATTAAGATACCTTTGAAACCAGATCCCATAACTATAACAAAGATACCTTATAGGTTTAATCCAATATACAAGGAGAAAGTGAAGAAAAAAATTGAGAGCACATTAGAAGTCGGTGTCATAGAACCCATGGAATAATCAGAATGGATTAGTCCTAAGGTAGTATAGGAAAAGAAGCAAGGAGGAATCAGGATCTCTGTAGATATGAGAAAACTGAATGATTCTTTCTTGCATGATCCTTTCCCTACCCCATTCACATATGAAGTTTTGGAGAATGTAGAAGAGAAAGAAGCCTATTCATTTACAGATGGGTTTTCAGGATATCATAAGATGAGGATAACACTAGAAGATACAGACAAGACAACATTTTATACATAATTGGGATCATTTCAATATACATTAATTCCATTCGGATTGAAGAATGCACTTGCAAGTTTTTCAAGGGTAGTAGTAGAAAATTTTAAGGACTTTAATCATACATTTTTAAAATTTTACTTGGGTGATTAGACAATGTATAGTTTATTGAAGGATAATGTTGAAGTGTTAAGAATGATGTTATACATATGTAGACAGTGTCATATCTCATTGAATATTAAGAAATATATTTTCAACACACCTTTTGGGATTTTTTGAGGGCATGTGGTGTGTAAATAAGGTCTGTTGGTTGATCCTGCTAAAATTTCTTTCATAGTTAATTTACCACCACCTATGTCAGTGTGCTAGTTGAAGAGTACACTTGGACATATAGGGTATTACAAGAAATTCATAAGGGGATATGCACAAATTACTGTTCCAATGGAGAAATTATTGAAGAAGGACATTAAGTGTTAGTGGAATGATTAGTGTCAACAAAGTTTGGATATTCTGAAGGAAAATGTGGTAACTATGCCAATTTTAGTGTTTTCATATTGGACAAAGGAATTTCATGTGCATGTGGATGCATATGCAATAACGCTAGGAGAAACACAACCAATAGAAGGTGATATAGATCACCCTATATAATTTGAAAGAAGGAATCCGTCAGACTCAGAAAATAACTACAATACAACAAAAAGGGAAGGCTTAGGTATGGTATATGCACTGCAGAAATTCAAACATTATTTGTTATGGCAACACTTTAAGATGTTTATAGATCATTTTTCTTTTAGATATTTGGTTAATAATCCAATGTTGGGGCGGATAATATGCAAATGGCTACTATTGTTTCAATAATTTGAATTTGAGTTTGTGGTAAATCTTGGAAGAGTGAATGCAACGCCAGATCATATGTCAAGAATAACCAATGGAGAGGAACCAAGAAGATTGGAGGATAACTTCCAAGATGCACAATTGTTTTTAGTATAGACAGTTGATGAGTATTTTTCTGACATTATTGAGTTTTTGAGTACAATATTTTCACCAAAGGAATTTAATACTACACAAAAGAAGAACACGGTAGTAAGAGCTACAGATTCTCAATTGATTGTAGGTCATTTATACAAACTTGGTGCAGAAAATAATTTGAGGACATGTGTTATGGAACATGAAAGGCCTATAATTTTGGTAGAATCACATGAAGGAATAACTAGAGGACATTACGCAGGGAGAGATACTACGAAAAATGTATTGCGTGCAGGATTATGGTGGCCAACAATTCACAAGGATTCAAAGGAGTAGTTTTAGAATTGTGATGTTTGTCAGAGATATGGAAAGCCATCCAAGAGGGATGATATGCCATTGAGAGCTCATGTCACTTTTCAAGTGTCTTAAAAATGGGAAGTAGACTTTGTAGGACCTATTAATCCACCATCCAGAAGATTAAGAGAAAGATATATTATTACATCGACATAATACTTGAACATATGGGTTGAGACAACAACAGTGAAGGATTGTAGTGTAGAAACTACAACATGATTTTTATTTGAACATATAGTTACAAGGTTTGGAAGCCCAAGACTATTGATGAGTGATCAAGGGACTCACTTTATTAACAATACCATTGAAGAAATTATTGAATAATTTGAGATACATCATCATAAGAGTACTCCATATCATCCTCAAGATAATGGAGCAGTGGAAGCATTTAACAAGATATTAGAGAATGCGTTGACTAAGATTTGAAATGTAAATAGAGATGATTGGGATATGAAGGTACCAATAGTACTATGGGATTATAGAACTACATGCAAGAAGATAACAGGACATACACCTTTCAAGTTGGTATATGGATAGAAAGTATTAGTTCCCTTGGAGTATTTGATACCATGTTTATGCACTGCATCTATTACAGAGATGACAAAAAGAGGTGCAAATCAAGAAATATTGGCTCAACTTATAGAATTGGAAGAAGAAAAAATCACATTTGGTTTCCATCAAGAGGTACATAAAGAAAAGGAAAAGGCTTGGCACGAAAAACATATTAAGAAGAAGAACTTCAAGGAAGGAGATCTAGTTCTCCTCTATGACAGTAAATACTTGCAACACCCAGGAAAGTTTAGAATTCATTGGCTAGGGCCATATGAGATAAAGTCTATCACAAATGGAGGTGTTGTGCAGCTATAGGAATTAGCAGGTAAGGAAGTTCAAGGATTGGTGAATGGTAGTTGACTAAAACTATATAGGGACAGTAGACCCACTAAACCTGAGTAGTTGCAACACATAAGTTAGACTTGAACATATTGTATATAATATGAATTAAGAGAAGAAAAAGAGAATAAAAAAGAGGAAAAGAAGTAAAATCCAAAAAGAAGTAGGTAGTTGGATAAGTGGTAAACAAAGAGTCGAAGAATCTAGGGCACAACAGAAGTTAGGAATACGAATGATAACATTGCATGACATAAAAGACATGTGCATAGAAGAAAATAAATTGATGTGACAAAAGTAAAGATACTGCGAGACAGGAAAGTAAGCACTACACGTTGGGAGGCAAAATGATCAGAAAAGTGAAAAAATGGAGAATGGAAAAAAAAGAGGGTGTGTCTGAGCATCTATGACAGAGCCTATAAAGAGGGAAAACCATGGAAAATCAAAAACACTTGTTATTCTTTGGCAAAGGAGAAATAAAGTGAACAAGGTGTGTTTGGGTGCAAACATTGTGAAGAATACATCCGAGTTGCACAAAATTTGTCATGAGTTAGACTTATGGCACCACCAAAATTCAGAGGATCCAGTCGGTTTGCGTGAAGGACCAGAAGTAATAACAGAGTGATGGAGGAGATGAATGGGGTGGTTGGCATGAATGATATTCCAAAAACATAAACATAATAATTTATTCCAACGAGGGTCTAAGAATAGAATCTATAAGAAGAAGTAGTAAGCCATCCAGAGGAAGGGTGAAACCCCAATACAACAAACCTTAGCATAGAAAACCCAGGAGTGGCACACGCATAGGGAGAATAGGGTGAATATGAAAGTGATAAGACAAAATCAGATAAACCTAGAGTAGAGGAACCCCCAAAGTTTGAAGATTACCACGACATAGAGGAAGAAATGCAGGAGGAAGGATCCCTGGAAGAAACAACCATGGGGTCGTCCAAGAAAAGGGAAACAATGACAAGAATGCACACACAACAACAACTTGAGTTGTTAGTTCCCCACATTCCAGACTCAGTCATAGTCCTCAAATATATGATGGGGTTTGACCCCAAGATGAGATACATGAATCATGATGTGGCAGAGGTAACCAAGTTTCCATAACTTGCATAAGAGGTTTACATGGAAAACATAGGGTCAATTTCAAAAGGAATCCCAATAATGGAGCCCAAATAGTGGATAGATGGACTGTACAACTCTGGTATTATGTATTTATTAGAAATTTGTCACTTCTCTAAGGAGAAGGATGTAAATGCATGCGTAAAAAAACTTCTGGAACACATACATGTAGGGTTTTTATGGATGTACGGACCTATTCTGATTGATGTCAACCCAATTGCTAAGATTACAGGATTGCCAACATATGTGGTAAATATTGAGCAGTATCTTGATGACAAAACAAAGGAAAAGGATATAACATAAGAAGTGAAGGAACAATTTGGTACAGACAGAGGAAGAAGAGGTATGATAATTAAGAATATCAATGACCTTGCTACCAAATTTGTGACAAAGTTGATGGCCTGCAAGATACTTAGAAAGTGTCGCAATGAAGAAGCGCTTGCAGGGGTATTCATAGTAGCTACACAGTGTACTAACAATGTATTTCATAATAGCGGAATAATTCCAATGGGTACTAGTAGAATGGACATATCAATGGAAGGTTCCAATAGCAGTCAATAAAAAAGAAAAGGGTAAAGAACAAGCAAAAGTTTCCAGGACGCAAAAATCTAGTAGCCCAACAGACAATACCAGAAAGGCATCACAATGCACATAAAGTGTGACGACAACAAAGAAGGAAAGGAAGAAGGAAATTATACCAAGGGCCTCAATATTAGGAGATGAGTGCAAAGAGAAAGAAAATGGAACAAAGAAACATAATGGTAAGGACACCCAAGAAACAAATATTCTAGTGTAGACATACAAACCACCAAAGAGGAAATAAGCTATGTAGATAAGAGAATATAGAAAGAAGATGAAGGTGAAGAGTGTAGGGAAGAAGGACATTGAGCTCACAATTACTGAAGCTGACGCAAATTTAGTGTCATATAAGTTAAAACACTGAGGATAAGATGCACTCCATGTCATAGAATCACAGAGAGATGAAATTATGAAAAAATTGATGGAGGTCAAGGAGACTTTGGAAAACCTCCAGATTACGATCGTGCAACATAAAATAATAGAATAGAAGAAAGACACAATGCAGCAGGAGCAGACTCCAAAAGAAAAATGGACAATACAAAAAATGGTAATGGGAAGTAACATTTTCCAAATCACTTAGAAGATGCTAAATATTGATGAGGGAACAACACAAAAACAACTCATAGACATAGCACAGTCAGACTTAGCTCTACCCAAAATTCCAACCAAAGCGTTGTATAAGTTGCAGATGAGTGTCGCACAAAAATGTCAATCTAGAACCAGGACGGATGCAAAAAACTTGGAGACAACCAAGGAAGAAAAGGAGGTATTAGAGACAGGGATAATTTTAAGGATGGAAATTTATTTTAAAATGTAGAAACCTTGGCGAATATTTCTAATCCTTCATACATCAACTATAAATGTTTGGCAATATTTTTAAAAAAATATTCAAATTTCTAAGTATTTTATATAGTTTTTATAAAATTTTGGCGATTTTTAAGGTAAACTAATTTTATCCTATAGAATTTGGGCAAATTATTTTTAAAATAGCGAATCTCATTTTTGGAAAAACCATGGAAAATTAGCCCATGAGCAAAATTTAGCCCTAAAATCATCCCTGATTTAATTTAGAGATAGCTCTCAAATAAGTACAACTAGAGAGAGATGAAGAAAAACAATGTGCAGAAAAACTAGAGCAAAGACTTAAGGAAGTATTCCAAACTATCCCCGAAAGCGCACTAGCAGCGGAGTTCAGCTCAGAAGAGAAGATACAAAGGATAGCGTAGATGATATCTGGATATAAGAAAGAGATAATGTAATTGGTCGAGAATTTGACACCAACAACTCCTCTAGAAGTCATATCAGAGAGGGAGAAACAGGAAACAAAACACATACATATTATCTCGTTGGAAGTAAAATAAGTATCAGAGCTCTACGAAAGGACCGTGCATATATGGACGAGCCTAAAATAATATGAAGGGATCCATAGGTTGTATCAGAGGGAAGAGAATTTGAATGTTGCAGTTCAATATTTAAAGCAAAGACAGAAGGAAATACCTATATCATAGATTCTAAAGGTCGCACAAGAAATGAATAATATGCAAGTAGAATTGAAGACAATTCAAGAAGAAAGATAGACAAGATAGGCTCAGTTGAATCCACTTCGGGAGAAAGCAGGGAAGATGATAGCAGAGTTGGAAATAGTAAAAGGAAGACTCGAACATGCACACTCGTAAATTCTAGAAGTGTCGAAGGAGCATGTAACAATGCAGGTGGTTAAGACCCTGACAGAAAATAGTGCACATGTGAAGACTCAAGTGGGTCAACTAACAAAGAAGTTTCATGCATTAGAGAAATCAGTGCAGGAGGCACATACAGCCTGATTGGCTCAGGATGATCCACATGTTAGTGTTGGAGGCCTATTGGAGCAAGAAATGTTGGGGTAAGGTTCAAGATACAACACAACAAATGAGACAAAATGGACCAAGGAAGCAGTGTGCAGTGGGAATGAAGGAAAAGCGACGTGAAGAAATTGTGGATTAGCGTGAAAGGAGTTATTATGTGGACAAGTTGAGTCCACTTAGAATTAGGGTTTTGGATTATAATGTAAGGGTTTGTTGACGGGCGAAAATGACCGTCCGTCAATTAAGAGAGTGGAACCGGTCCGGGGTTGTCTAATAACCCAAGCCATTTGGAATGGACCACTCTGACGGGTTTAACGACTCCGTTGGCCGCCCTAAGGTTTCCTAAGGAAGCCGAAGAGGAAAGCTGATCTAAGTCGAGAGATATAACTAAACTAAATAAGCAAAACTAACTACAATAAACAAACTTAAAAGAAACTTAAATGAAATACAACTGATGAGACAAGCTAGATAAAATATACTAATCTAACAATAAACTATTCGATAAACTAACTACAAACTATTCTACCTATTACATATATACAAAAAGACTAAAAAAACTCAAATCAAATGTTTAATTAGTACTTTGATTACAATTATTCACAAATGTATATTATTTACAATCTACAGATTTGAAAGAAACCTGTGAAACTGATGCTTGTTGTCCTAAAATAGCGAAGGATAACTCTTTTTTTATTTTATGATATATGATCAAGAAAGTAAGTTAACTGAATTTAAACGATCTAATCTATTACTTAACTCACTTACTAGCTAATATACTAAGCAAATAATTGAAAAACAAACCTAGTAATGCTC
>ML777913.1:340764-354174 GCA_009831015.1 Picea engelmannii
GTTCCCGCCAGTGCATTAATCAAACGTTTGACTAAGGTGCCAAATCAATATTGCATACAATTGATATGCCAAGGGTTATGATAATGATCAACAGTAAAACCTAACCCCCATGCAGTTCAATGAATCAATGTTCAAGCAAGTTGTAAAATACGAATCAAAGGCAAAATATCTTCAATAAGACCGAGTTATGCAATCCGTCGAAGTATGAAAACCGATCAAAGGATATTGTTGAGCATGTGAAGATCAATAAAAGATAGGCGCCAAAAGCATGATGACAGTATCGGCAGTTCAGATAATGATCAAAATGTGACCTCGAGAGGAGAAATTTTCACGCTTACAATTGTGAAGATTTAGCGAAGACAAGCGTTCGAAAGGGCGCAAAGAATAAGGACGTTGTTCATTTGAAATTTGCGACGGAAAAACAATGTTTGTGAAACATTGGTGTAGGCAGCTTATGAGGTAAAAAATGTGAATTGGCTGCCAACAGGGTTTTTACCCACCTTTTGTAGTATAAATAAAATATGTATGAGGTAGCTAAGGGGATCTAATCTTGAGTAGAGAAGTTCTAAGTCCCATTTGAGAACCCATTTGAGTATTATTCGCAGTAATATTTTTTGGTTAGAGCTATAGAGATCGGATGATGTGAGTTTTGGAGACTTATAGAGTGTAAATGAGGGTTAGGTCGCAAACTATGGAGCTTGGTGTGATGCTAGTCAGCCTCACCAATACTAAACCTATGATGTAATGCACACAATGCCATAATTTTATTGAATAATAATAATAAGAAAAATATATTTGTGGATGTATCCTAGGGGGTGAACCATGGTAAAATCATGTGTTGTGATGTGTTGTTTTGTTGTTTCTAAAATTATGAATGAATGATTAATGGATAGAATAATATCTTGTAGCACGCATGTTATTGGATAAATTGATAGGTGCAAACACTAATTGATCTCCCTAGATCCACCTAGATCTAGAACAAAACACACCAGAACATGATGGTTTCCTTAAGTTTTAAATATTGAATTTACTAACTAAAGAGGGATAGGTGATGTACCATTTAAACGTTGCTTCCTCTCGCCATCACCATCCTATCTCCATTTCAACACTCATACAATGATTATGCTACAAAAGAATGCAACCAACCAAAATGATAGTAATAGCATAAACTCAATATAAACCTATGTATGTGATCAAGGAATAATACAATAAAACACAACAAGATTTATAGGAAAGAATCATATTACTGTATCGTATTAAATGTGAAAGAGATATTACAACCATGGCCTTGATGTCGTAAGGTCCCTTCCAATTGTTATTTGTTCCCCACACACTCCCACTCCAAGAACTCTAAGAGCATAGATCTAATAATATTCACAGTCTATCTTGACAAAATGGCTCATCTAGCCAAGCTAACAATCTCCAAAGCTCAATCCAATCCAAGCTCCAAACTCAAAAGCTAATCTCATCCAAGCCAACTTTCTCCATGAGAGATCCTCTCCTTTTATAAGTTGAAGAGGATAAGGTGAGGAGGTTAGAATGATCCCACTAAATCATGAAAAAGAGTAAGATCCAAACCATTCGGATGCCACCTCATCATGGAAGTTTCTCCTTCTAGAGCATCGAGAAGATGCTCATTTTTCCCACATATGAGCATTCTCGCACCCTGCTTATAGAGCAACCTACGAACATCTCGCAACCCAGGTATGGTGTAGCCTATGAGAATTAGGCATTCTCGCACCATAGACATAGTGCAACATAAGAAAATCATCTTTAATAGGGTTCTCATAAAGGAAAATGAAACTTCTTTTCTCAGGAAAAGTTCTTCTCCCTTCTTTCTTTAGGAACTCAGGCCACTGACCCCTCTGAAGACTACAAATAGGTTTACATCATTAATGATCATAGGGATGATGAAAATAATGTGTAACAGAGAGCCCCCCAAAGTATGAAGGTAGATCAGAGTGATAGCTAAAATACTTTGTTGAGTGTGTGTAGGGAACAAGGAATAGTCAATCAGAAACCTGCCAACAAACAAGGAAATATAGTACAATAATATATCATCACTGAGGAAGGCATTAGCATACTCAGAATACAAATGAATCAAAGAATAAATGACGACAT
Organism: Picea engelmannii; assembly: GCA_009831015.1. Classification (NCBI taxonomy): domain Eukaryota; kingdom Viridiplantae; phylum Streptophyta; class Pinopsida; order Pinales; family Pinaceae; genus Picea; species Picea engelmannii. Next base: position 342,886 of record ML777913.1, read on the forward strand.
GTGAAGATCCATGTCAAGTAAGACAAGTCATGGCCACCAAACATACACTGTGGATCCATGTCGATATGACTCAAATCTGAGCATAGCCACCAACAATACACTGTGGATCTATGTGTTATAGACTCAAATTTGAACATAGCCATGAGACATACAATGTGGATCTATGCAATAGTACAAACTGAATATACTCCAAGGCAACCTGAATCTGTCAAAAAAGATCTAGGGTCTTCATCTCCACCACTCTATAGTACGAATCTAACCATTTGAATACATGTGTTGAAGTCGAACATGGTAGAAACCACTTGATTACCAATCATTAGTGTATACCGTTAACAAGCACAAGGGAAATCACCATTAATGTCAATGACTCCCAAGGTACATTAGTACAATCCAACGAATGTGAATTAATGAGTTGAAGTCAAACACTCGGTGGAATCTCTTGATCAGGGGTCAATAATGAAAACCCATTGTCGAAAGTGAGAAAACCTGCCATTGAGGCATGTAAGTTCCAAGGTACCAATTGGTTGCTAAGTCTAATTCCTAGATAATGAGTTGAAGTTGATAGAAAAAGACTCATCACAGGAGGGCTTTAATGTATCCCACATCAATGACACGAAACAAGTAACAAGATGTAGATCATAGTAACAAGTGATTCAGGACTAACTCAGGGATGGCCGATACAACAGAAGGATTAAAGATTGTAGAAATGGTCGACGCAATAGAAGGCTTTCCAGGTTGAATTTCTCTTTGAACATTTTGATGACACGACAACTATCTTGGAAATACTGACTCAACAACAAGAATCACATACCAATTTGTAATCTTATAGGAGTATTATCAGGAGACAAGTAGATTTTCCAACCTAGACACAAGGCGAGTGAAAGGGTGTCATGTTTAAAAGAGACTCTTCCATGGAATATAGGTTTAGACATATTTCTTTCCCAATTATTTCCCCCACCATCTCTGGTAAGTACCTCTTTATTTTTACACAAGCTTGAGGAGGATAACATATGCTTGTTGATGTAAGCTCATCCTTCGGATGAGTCCCTCGAAGTATTTTTAACGAACCCTAGGAAGGAGTGGTTTGGTCCCACATGGGCCTTTCAATGTTTGTTTTCTGAGTCCAAAGAAAGAAAACTCAGGGGTTTTTCCTGTTTATAGAGTCTAAAAAACACTTAAAGAGAACTCTCTTGGTTCCTTTTTCATAAAGTAGTCCGATGAGACCAAAAAAGAGATAAACTATCGCTGAACAAACATTTTCTTCAAATACTTTAATGAGTGTGAAAAGAACAAGATTGCTCGACAATCTTTTCATGTTTAGAGAGTCTGAAAAGAGCTTAAAGGGAAATCTAGTGGGTTCCTTTTTTGTATAACCTTTACGAGTCTAAAAAAATGATAAAATTATACTCAGTTACATTCTCATTGATTTGCGAGCACGAGAAAGAACAAAGACTAAGCTCGGTAACTTATTCTCATGTACTTACGAGCATGAGAAAGAACAAAGACTAAGCTCGGGATTGTTTTCATTTTTATGCAAGCTTTAAAACAAAACAAAACTATGGTTGGGATAGATTTTAATTTTTACACAAGCTTAAAAACTAAACAAAACTATGCTTGGACCTGGTTTCATTTTTACACAAGATTGAACCAGAGGAAACTATGCTTCAGGTAACTAGTTTCATTTTTACACAAGCTTGAACCATAGAAAAATATGCTTGCGACTTCCCAATGCATGGTTGGTACTTAACCCCTAGCTTAAGAAGATAGTGGCTCTAACTTCAGCATGAAGTTCAGAGGCTATAAGAAATGTTCCCCAAGCTTCGTTTCATCAAACTGCAAAGATGAATGAAATGAAGCTTCAAATACTAGACGTAGAACTTGACCCAAACGGAGAGGGGGAAGTTGTTTCATTTTTTAACGAGCTTGACACATGAGAAGAACTATGCTTGTGACTCTAGGTAGAATCCCAATACCACTGTTTCATTTTTAACGAGCTTGACATAGAAACGGGAACTATGCTTGTAACTTCTGTTTCATTTTTTTAATGAGGTCGCCATAGATACGCAAAATTATCCTCGTAACAGGTTTCATTTTTTAATTAGTTTGAAATCAGAAAACAATGCTCAAGGTTGGTTTCATTTTTAAATGAACTTGAAATCAGAAAATCATGCTCAAAGACCTATGTTTCATTTTTTAACGAGGTTTCCTCAGAGACGCTAAAACTATCCTCAAAGTCTCTCTTCTTGATCATGGATTCCAAGAGAACAATGCTCTGGAATGACACCATGTCAAGGGAAAAAACTCAATTATGGATTCCAAGAGGTCTTCACTGGAAGGAAGAAATACACTCTGTAAGGACACCATGTCGAGGGTCGCGATATGAGTAAAGAGATCAGGCTCTAACAACCCCATCGAAGAGATCACCATGTCAACTACTGGATCTAAGTCATCAAAAGTTGAATTCATGGGAGACAACGCCACATAATTGACATGTGGCAGGGGTGATACTATCTTCATATAAGAACCATTTAGGGAGGTAATCCAGTCAGGAACGATGAACAAAAGTTGATCAATAGTCATGATTCGTCCATCGTGTGGGAAACATATCACAAGAAAAGAGTGGACACAACAACTTTCATGGCATAGACATAATATTGCCCAAGGAGTAAAGCAAAATCCAAGGGGTCTTGGATGACCATGACATCGATAAAGATAGTTTTCCCTCCAAAAGTTATAGGAAACTGAGGAAGGGTCCCTAAAGGTTGACTTGTTCTTCTGTTAAAAGATAACAATTTTTTCATAACCGCGGCAAGTTGAGGACAACCCAAATCTTACCAAGCAAAAGTGGACAAAATGTTAATGGACGCACCTTCATCTATCAATGTCTGAGGAATGTCTCGACCAAAAACTTGCACTGAAATATGGAAAGGAATGTGAGAGAGAAGACGAGGTCCAATTAGCACACCCCAATTAAAAAGGATGGCCTCATTACTTGGAGGGGGTTTCATGAGAGAAGGAGGAATACCCCCCAACACGGCAGAGTCTGTATCAACAATAAAAACATGGGTAGTATCAGCTTTACTCTTTGGTGGGAGAGTAGGATTGACCGATGGTGAGATCATATCGACCACTTGGGTTTCATTCTCCAAGGGGGGAATGTGGTCGACGGGTGGAAATGGATCAACTGCTTTGGTTTCACTCTCTGGAAGGAGAGTGGGATTGACTGAGGAAGGGATTGAATCAAACACTTTGTCAACTGTTTCAACTAAGGATGTAACCAGATTGATGACATGATCAACTAGATTGACCGATAGAGGCACCATATTAATCATTCCATCAAATACAGGTGGGTCGAGAGTAATCTTGTGATAAGTAGTTGGAAGTTGAAGCTTTGAAACAGTGATGTCTTCCAGGAATTTTGAGGCTTCATCCATACGAGGGAAAAGGTGAGTTAGATGACTCCCTTTGCATAACATGTATGGGAACTTGACTCTACTTTTCTTCTTCCCAACTATAGCATGACTAGTTGATGGGAGGTCATCATCATGTTGTTCAGAGGCAGACGGGATGGATTGGAAAGGAGTTGTAGACCATGCTTCTATGACCTTAGATAGACCAGGGAAATCCTTAAGAAGATGGCTACCCTTACAAACCCTGCAAGGGTACTTGGGATTACGGGTTGTTTGGGTGATCTTGACATCATCAACACTCCTAGCACGAGTAACAATAAATGGTTGTTTCCCAACATGTTTGATAGTGGTTGGATTTTTTGACCCTTGTTTATCTTTCTTATTCTTAATATTTATTTTCTTCTTATTATTATTCACCGGGTTACTAGCTTCAAAACTTTCACTCAATGAAGAAGATGAAATGGAAGGAGACCTTGCAAGCGAAGAAAGCGAAGAAGACTTTACTGGTGAAGAAGGTGAAGGATCAACATGAGGTTTATTCTCTTGGGGGGAAGTGCTTACAGCCGAAGCACTAACTGCATTTGGGATTACCTAAGTGGAAAAAAACCATACCAGTAATCCAATTGTGAGACCTGGAAGGCTCAAAGTAGCGATGTCAGGATGACCAATGTTTCCATAAGAAGGAAAAACAAAAGGTTCCCCTGGTAAAGGGTTTCTTTCATTGGTCATTCTGAGAATTGACGCGATAAAATAAATATCCAATCTAGAGTCTGCTAGGGAAAACAAACAACACACATTAAAAATCTAGTAAGCAAACAAGCAAACAAAACCTTCTCACAATGAGCACACTAGTTGGTGATGAAATCCAACGTCGCGGGAACAAATTAAGAAAGGGAGGAGATAGAGCAGGTGTAAAAGTTACATTGACGACCTGCTTAATGGACTTACGCCTTGGTGCAATCTCCCACACATAATCGTGGGTATACCCTCCAAGGAGCCCAAGTGAGGTTGGCCACGTCGATTCCAGGTATCGTGAAGAGTTGCCCCTCTATAGTCACCTCGTGTAAAGAACCTAGAGAGAGAGGCCACTAAGGTTACCAATTACTATAGTGATGCCTGGGTAAATAGTCGACTGTCTGATCCATGTGCAAAGGCAGAGTATCTAGCCCGAAATCAACTCGAAAGGATTCCACTCATAATTGTGGGTATACCTTCAAGCAACCCCCATAATAAGTGTAATCTCTACACCAAGACCAACAAAGTAGGGTGAGTAACTCTGCCAGTCTTAATGCAAACTCGTGATCGACCCTTGTGTTGGAAGGGCTTCCCAGGACAAAATGTAGTAATTGGATTTAACTCTCCCTATCACAAGACACTATGTTTGTTTGCAGATTTGGAAAGTTATCTTTCACACCTATTCCAAATCCCTACAACTAATGTAATGTAGGTTTGCTACCAGAAAATATAAAAAATGTCTAATCAATTTTTATAAGTGCTTTATTTTATGGCTGTTGTTACTCAAAAGGAAAATGGCATGGACAATATGGTGTTTTGACCGACTCGAATGTTATGCAAAGAGATGAAGATGCAATCTTTTCATTTCAATGAAAGCTATGCTACGAGAAGGAGAAAACATTTATCATTCCCATATACACAATGTCCCAAAATATATTAAACTCATCAATATCAAGATTCTCAAGAAATGAGAAAAAGGTACTGCACACCAATTTAAGACCAAAAAATGTCAAGAATCATGCAATTTCTATACTCCAAATGCAAGGATGCCCCCAATCTAATATAAATCAAGAAATTAAATCTTTTTGTTTCAAAATTTTCACTAAAAGCAATAATGAACTTTCTTAAAACAAAGAAACCCAAACTAAAATTTTTCTTTTAAAGCGAACTATTCAAAAGAAATATGATCTTTCCCTAAACAATTCTAAATAAAACATGCTTTGTAATTACAAGACACTCAAAGCAAGAGACTAATCCTTCAAAACCAAACAAAGCAAATATGGATAAAAGAAACCCAAAGAATGTCAAGAAGACTGTAAACGGATCATTATAGGCTCCAAAAGTTCAATCTAGCTGATCAAAGAAAAACTGGGCATCAAAAGATAACAAGACCCAATCCAAAAAAATTTACAAACAAGTTCGCAGCCTAGTAGTGAGGTACAGTGAAAAAAGTAGGCATTTTCACAGTCTAGACACAGGTACGGTGCGAGGAGGTTGCAGTGGACTAAACAATAGGGTGCGAAAATCAAGGGTTTTCACAGGCTGTATACAGGTGAAGTGTAGGAATGTCTGTAATCAAAATAAATTTGGAAAAATGACAAAGAGTCTAAGTGAACCTTCAGATCCAGAGAGTCTGGATGGATCTCCCACAAACTCAGAGACCAGAAAACAAGCAATCAAAGCAAGGGAAACTAAACTAACTAGGAAACAATTCATTCCCCAGTGATGTCGCAAATTTTTTTATTGGATAAATTGGTAGGTGTGGACACTAACTAATCTCCCTAGATCCACCTAGATCTAGAACAAAACACACCAGAACATGACGTTTTCCTTAAGTTTTAAATATTTAATTTATTAACTAAAGAGGGATAGGTGACATACCATTTAAACGCCTCTTCCTCTCGTCGTCGCCATCCTAGCTCCATTCCAACACTCATACAATGATTATCCTGCAAAAGAACGCAACCAACCAAAGTGATAGTAATAGCATAAACTCAATGTAAACCTATGTATGTGATCAAGGAATCATACAATAAAACACAACAATCTTTATAGGAAAGAATCATATTACTGTATCATATTAAATGTGAAAGAGAGATTACAACCATGGCCTTGATGTCGTAAGGTCCCTTCCAATTGTCCTTCGTTCCCCACACACTTCCACTCCAAGAATTCTGAGAGCATAGATCTGATAATACTCACAATCTATCTTGACAAAATGGCTCATCTAGACAAGCTAACAATCTCCAAAGCTCAATCTAATCCAAGCTCCAAACTCAAAAGCTAATCTCATCCAAGCCAACTTTCTCCATAAGAGTTCCTCTCCTTTTATAAGTTCAAGAGGATAAGGTGAGGAGGTTAGGATGATCCCACTAAATCATGAAAAAGAGTAAGATCCAAACCATTCGGATGCCACCTCACCATGGAAGCTTCTCCTTCTAGAGGCATCGAGAAGATGCTCATTTTTCCCACATATGAGCATTCTCACACCCTACTTATAGAGCAACCTGTGAACCTCTCACAACCCAACTATGGTGCAGCCTGCAAGAATTAGGCATTCTCGCACCCTAGCCATAGTGCAACATGCGAAAATCATCTTTAATAGGGTTTTCATAAAGGAAAATGAAACTTCTTTTCTCAGGAAAAGTTCTTCTCCCTTATTTGTTCAGGAACTCGGGCTACTGACCTCTCTGAAGACTACAAATAGGTTTACATCATTAACGGTCATAGGGATGACGAAAATATTGTGTAACAGCGCAATACTGATAATACTTAATGAAATAAAAGTTATATATAGATGAATATTATAATATGATCAATGTTAAAGTAAAAATAGAAGAAGTAGAACATCCCCAATCCCTTCCATGACTGCATACATATGCATCCTAAAGTCACCAATAAGACATCTCGGGTGAGATTGTACTATGCACTATGTGTGCAATGTTTTCTTCTGGATTACCAAAAGGGCCGTTGGTTTCTTGGTTCTTGTTGGAGAACAAGGTAGAATGAGGTTCAGCCCAAACATCCAACACCCTTCCACAACTTCACAGTCGCATTCCTATAATATTTTAGGCCGCTCACGATCAAGTAAACATCTGTGAAGGATGTTTTCCAAACCTAGTTTATAAAACTAACTCATGATCAAATGATAGTCAACAACATGAACCACCAAATTCCTCTTTTTTGTTGTGAAATACCCATCATGCATAGTAACATAAGTGATAATTAATGCAATATCCAAAAGGTAATCAGGGATAACCTCGATCTTAAAAACATCCACATATTGGAGTTGATCATCTACTTCTCTACCACTCTTGTCTGATTCTACTTTAGATATATGATCAAGGCCAACATTTAATTTTTCTAGATTGACAATGACATCAAAGGAAAACTCCTAAAACAACAACAACCATCTACAAATTTGACATTCTAACATAGGATTATTAACTAGATATTTAAGAGAGAAATGATCAGTAAAAAAATTAAAATGGCCTTCGAATAGATAATGTCTAAACTTTTTCAAAGCATAAACCATAGCTAAACCTTTCCTTTTAGTGGTAGTGTAGTTGCGATGATTGAGGTTTCCTTGAATAGGATGATTCATGATGGAAAAGTAGATACGATGGAAAAGCTTCATGATGGAAAAGTAGATACAATGATTGAGGTTTCCTTGAATAGGATGCATAAGTATTTCACCCAAAGGGATACCAAAAACATCAATGTGCATGTGAAATTCCTTATTCCAATTCAGATATATGTTAATAGGGGAAATACTCAACTTTTCTTTGAGCATATCAAAGCCTTGATCACACTTTGTGATGTAAGAAAGAAAACCCCCTATGGACTACACTAGGGTTATAAAGTACAGGCAGAGCTAACTATCTAAAGTCTCCTACTTTTAACAACTATCCTGACATTACCTCACAATCATACGTAAAAAGAAAAGCATAGGGATTCGATAGTCCTACCTTTAACTCTGCATTCGGTGTCGATCCCTTTGTGTTTGGTTGTCTCCCGACTGCAAGTCTCCTCCCAAGGCTGACCTGCATTCATCAAAAGACAAACAAGAAACTACAAGCATTCATTCTACATATGGATTAGTGGGTTAAATATCATAACCAAAATGCAAATAAATCATGAAGATTGAAGACATCATTTGGCGGGACAGAAAAAGTATTTATTTATATTAATCTCACAAAGTCGGTTGCAATATGAGACCGACAATTGGTCCTTGAAATAGGTCCTGGGATCCTCTTCACCCTGCAACAACTTCTTCCATGTACTCTTCTCCTCTTTAGTTCTCTTTAGGGAAATGGCAAGGATTTGTAATGGAGGAAAAAAGGGTTGAAAAAGGGAATTCTAGCTCAAACTAACAACGTGGTTGCAAAATATTGGGGTAAATGGGGGATGTTGAAATGGGCATAGTTTTATAGGAAAAAAATCTAGGTATTCATTTGGGTGACCGGATATAGGCGGTCAAATGATTAGTGACAGCCCAAAATCTTGTATCCCTTTGCAATTTTTATTTTTTTCACTTTTTGTGAGTGTACACGGACTGTAATGGTGCAACAAGCGTGTGTATGCGAGTAGTAGTGGTGCAGGGCACCCACATCTTCAAGAAAATGTTTTTTTAGAAGAGTTGTTCAATGATGGCTTGGAAAAGATATAAAATAAGATGGTCTGATGCCAGGTATGCATGTCTGGTGCATTAGGCCAAAGACATAAGAATGCAAATGCGATTAATAAGACACAATGATAACATCCTTCGATGTAATTTTAACGCGCCCAAAGAAGGTAATATCGACATTTTTTTCATTTTTAGAGAGATTGAAAAAGTGTAAAAGGAGACTGGGGTACCTCTTTTGAAGGTAGTCTAGTCGGTTCTAAAAGGATTAAACTAGCATCGAAAATACCTCTATTCAAAACCATTTTAATGAGTGTGATAAAGACAATATCACTCGGCAATATTTTCATTTTTAAGGAGCCTGGAAATATATTAACTATGGACTCCGTAAGGGATGTTCTTCTAGACCAATTTAAGAAGTGTGAAGAAACAAGGTCACTCGACCATCTTTTCAATTTTAGGGAGTCTGAAAAGAGCTTAACTATGGACTCCATGGGGGTTCCTTTTTCATAATTTTAGTCCCTCAAGCCTGAAAAAGGGTTAAAATTATATCTGAGAATACTCTTTTAAAGAACTAAAGCTCCTAGAGTATACCTTTGTTCATACAATTGACTGTCTAGACTGAAAAAGGAGTAAACTACGGCCAGACAGTTGTGCCTTCAAGTTTTAGTTTGGCGAGCATGAAGGGAAACAAGATCGCTCGAAAATCTTTTGATGTTTAGAGGGTATCAAAAGGTCTTAAAAGAAGACCCTTCATTGTTTGGGAGTCCCTAGGGTGAGGTCAAGAATGATGTTGAATCATGTAAATGAGGCTCAAACTCATAATCAAGAAAAACTAATAAGGACTCCCGAGCCTATAGTCATTAATGATGGCATGGATGCCAAAAGCAATGAGGATCTAACTAGGGAATCCATGTAAAGGCAAGATCTACCACTAAATTACAACACTTCTAAAGAAGAAAAGATGATTCTGTGTTGTAACTAGGTGGGGTCGATCCAATGGAAAAGTGGAAAAGACATTGAGATGCAGAAAGTGGAGGTGGAAACCTAACTTAGATGCAAAAAGTTGGAAAAATGACTTTTTTACCAAAGGACCTTTAAAAATGAACCAAATCCAAAAAACATTCCCAATACCAAAAGAAACATGTATCACAACATCCCATAGGAAACTCAAGAACCATACTAAATGATCTTCGAGCTAGAAAAAATGAAAAAGGGGTCCAAAAAATGACAAAAAGGGGCCAAAAAGTCTATAAATAGAAGTTGGCAGCTCATTATCACCATTGTAAATTGAGAATTGAAGAAGAAGTCAAAAACATCCCTTTGCTAAAAGAGTTGATTCTGGGAGATTTAGAGGATGAAACAAACTTCCGCTTGGACCAAGTAAGTAGAAAATAGCTCCTCTTTCATTTCTATACTTTCCTTTTGCATTTTAATTTTGTTTTTGTGGGGGCACGCACCTCTAAGAAAGGTCGTCCCTACATGTACGTGGGTTGTCTTAGGATAGCCCACTTATGCCTGCATGCATTAAACAATCTTCCCATGTGCATATGCGATTGTGTCCAGTACAACCCGCGTACACCCTCCAAATTGTGGATTTTTTTTTTAAAAAGCAAGACTTTTTACTCTCTTTTGAACTTGTTCTTTTTGTAGGATGTACGTTCATTGGAGAGAAAGGGAGCATGAAGACATTGATTCTTTGGTCTCAGAAGACCCTGTTTCTCTTTCCATATTAGCTCAATTTTTTTTTTTGAAATACTTCAAGTGTCCACTCATGAGGGCACAACCCAGGTTACTGAACGCCTTGGTAGATTACTGGCACTCGGACGTCGAGGCATTTATGCTTGAGTGCAGTCGTCGACTCCAACAACTGAAGACATTTACCTCTTGATTGGTCTCTTGAGGAGAGGGGATCCAGTTAAATTATGTACCTTTCCCCCTAGGCCTCACAACATAGGAAAGTTAATCGAGCTACACTGTGAGGCGGGCACAGATAAAGTGGGTTCTCAGGTGTCGATCCACAAGATTTCCAACCTATCACTGAAAGTGATATTTTTACATATTGGGCAGATTAATGGATCTGTGGTTTTACATTAGGAATCCTAGGTGCACATGCATTGTGCGGTACAATGCTTGAATGCACGAGTGTTCGACTATAGAAAAACCATGCTAGATTGCATGAAGAGAGAAATGGCAGAATATCGGGTGCGGGAGAACAAAAAATTTGGGTTCAGGACTATTTTATGTTCTTTATTCTTCGAGAGGGTACCTAGTATCAGTCCATGAGAGACAATACTAGGGCATGAGACCTCCCTCCTATCATTATGTAGATGGGAGGTGTTATTTCCATGACAGGGGGGAGGGAGGACCATTGAGGCATTCGATGATAAATCTTTTGACTAGTGGTCTCGATAGATTCTGACCATAGAGGACTACCCCTATGTCAGGATCAACTTCTCCGGGGATCCTAATACACCTGTACCTCCTGGAGTAGAACGAGGAGAGAAAGGTTTGTTTGTT